>NQII01008717.1:41634-64157 GCA_002778355.1 Clitarchus hookeri
CAATGTCTTGACAGTCTTCCCGGCGGGTAATCAGATATGTTAACCTTACCACAACTCTCGTGAATTAATGGCTGATGGAGACGTCTTTGAACACGCAGCACGTTGCTCGATGGTTGCAAACGGTGCACTGGACACAAGTATAGTATGCATCAAAATAATACACTTTTGCAACACTTCGGCTCAGAAATTTTTGCGTAACCGAACGGGTTAAGTCTAGTTTGTCGNATCAAAATAATACACTTTTGCAACACTTCGGCTCAGAAATGTTTGCGTAACCGAACGGGTTAAGTCTAGTTTGTCCTCAAACTAACTACCGAAAATTTCGGGTCTCTGCTGATTGGCTATTACCTGGTGCGAAATATTCTCTATTGGATAGGNTCAAACTAACTACCGAAAATTTCGGGTCTCTGCTGATTGGCTATTACCTGGTGCGAAATATTCTCTATTGGATAGGCTACCGTATGGTAAGTTGCCAGACGTTGATTGGCGAAGAGCATTGTAGCGTGTGCGGCTAAAGTTCGTGTTGTAAGTGGATGATTCATTGCTGTATTCTTAAGTACTCTGTAATCACGCCTCCGGGGTTCGCGCGCAAAATTTACCACCTAACAAAACATAATTCAACCAGTAGAGAAAGCTAAACGAAACTACACAGTTGTAATTTATGTTGTCTCGAAATGTTTTCGCGAAATACAATCGCCCTTAGCAATATGTTCAAATGAAAAGACAATTACAGCGCTCTGCGATTGATGTCAGCAGGTTGATGCAAAATAAAAAAGCGAGAGAGGTTTAGGCACGTACCTCGCGATGACTAGTCAGCTCGGGGCCTGCAAGGAAAGGGGGAGGGGGCGTGTCTTGTGTCGTGGAGTTGTGCGCTGGGATCTTGATTAGAAACTCAGTTTCCACGTCCTATGAGAGTCTACGCGGGTTGAGGGGGAGAGAACAAAGCTGCTGCGTGAACTATTATTAGCCTCAATGCTCTGCTTGGTGCGTCGAGATCACCCGCAGGTCAAGGAAGTGAACTAGCTTACAACTGTAATTTCCTTTAAACACTTGTTTCGAAACTTAAAACACTTGGTCTTNAGGTCAAGGAAGTGAACTAGCTTACAACTGTAATTTCCTTTAAACACTTGTTTCGAAACTTAAAACACTTGGTCTTGAGATACCGTAAAGAACTGAGGCTGGAAAAAAGTCTGTAACACCAAGCATTTTGTTTTGCAAGAAAGAATCGTTTTTGTTCATATCTTTGTCATAGAATGAGTCCATACAGTGAAGCGAAACGGTGCGGCATATATTTAATGCAAGCATATTCGTTCACTGGCTGCATGATGTACCAGAAGCGACTCTTGCCTCTGATTGGCTACGTGATGCCGCAGAGTACTTAATAATACAGAAGTGAAACAGCAGCTTAAACTGCGAACTCCAGCCGCACATGCCAGCGAAACTGCGTCACTGGCCCGCAAAATGTTGAAAAGACGTTCGCCAATCAGCGCTTGGTAACCTACCCACCACTCGGCAGCCCAGACCAGTTGCGAGTTGATCATTAAGCACACGGCGTCACAATACCTGCAGAACTAGGTTTTAGTAGCCGGTGTGCAAAACTAGGAAATAACCAGGTACAGGAATGGACGAGTAGCAGACTACCTTGCTTGGAACAGTCCACAGTCCGTCACCGTTTCTTCCGACGACAGTGGCCAGCCGGAGACATCTGTGACGAGTTACGTGACGTTAATCACACTCTGGCACGTGGCATGGCATTCACAAATTGCACCGCCTCTGAGAACCAGTACTCAAGAATGTAAAGGCGCGCTGCAACCGTCGCGAGCAAGCTGTGAAGCACTGGGTTTCACCAACTATGAGGCTACGTCAGCTGTGGAGCTGCGCTCCAGTGGCTGATGCATCGAGAGCCTGGTGCAGCCACCTCACAGAACAGCTAACAATACAGAGTCGACACTACCGCGTGCNTAACAATACAGAGTCGATACTACCGCGTGCATCAGTAACTCCAACACGCCCCAGCAAAATGGCCTGAGCTTGCCAGCAATATGGCTGGACGTCACTTTTAGGAACAGGATTTTTTGGAGAAATCATTTGAGGAGAAGCTACGCAGATGTCAATGTTAAGGTTTCCGCCTACCTGGTGCTTGAACTGCATTGCAGTGTGTTTGAAACACACGTTTTTTTTTTTTTTTTTTTTTTTTTTTACGAAACTATTAAACGTGCGTCCAATGTGCTGAACTACTAAAATAACAAACACTTCAGACGGGGGCTGTTGTTTGCTTTCAAGATATCACGCACATTAGAATCACCATTTTCTAGCACCACAAAAAAGCTAAAAACAGCTTTTCAAAGCGCTTTATCTCAGAATACACGCGTCAGTAACATGCAAATCTTCTCAAGGGTCCTACATTGAACCTTCCTGCAGACTTTCCACCAATAAAATAATAGAGCCACCGCTGAAAGACTCATAGGTACACGCCGTGTGACGAGAACACTGCACGTCAGTTCAGAGCCTCGCGCTTAGCGGCGATGAGGTACTCGATGCGCGTGGCAGTGTCGCCCTTATCACTCCAGCGCTTCTCGGCCTCAAACGATGGAAAAAGGTCTAGGTAGGCGGGAGCCTTAACCCGATCACTTACGAGCTCAAGTGTTTCAATCTCTTATTTTTTATGTGCGCTGTACTTGTGTCGACCACGTTTCTCGCACAAAGTAAACTACGCACAGCAGAAAATAACGTCCAATAAGCGAAGTCCATCACGTTGTAGGACGCATCGTTCGTTATTTACATAACACAATTCCGTAGTCGCAAAACCAACTGCTGCCAATAACATCAAATACAAACACAGCATTATTGGCCACGTTATACTAGTACAGTTCCAAATAAAAATTATGTTTACTGCAACGCTTAATACTGTATATTCATGCATGCCTGAAATACTTCAGTGTCTTCCCTGTCGGTGGTCTTAATCGTGAAAGTTTCTGCGTCGCTCGTTTATGAAATGTCAATGCTAATTATTTATGAGCGAGCAGCACGTTTTTCACTGTGCACGAAGCACGCTCGACAAGCGTGCAGCGTACGCCAGAACATTACCCGATTTCCACACCTGAAATCACAAACCGATGCGCGACCGAACTAGTTAAAGCAGATACACAGAAAATATAGCATTATAAAGTCAAGCTGAAATTCACGTTGAAAACGGTCGGAAGAAACGCCAGGTGTTGCAGAGAAGACTTGAAGGATAGTCACAGATGCTTCTCGAGAACCGCGATTCATGCATCTGTGCAGGAAAGTTGGCAAGTCGACGTATCAGACGCTGAAACCACTGCTTCTGAGCTGATGTCACGTCGTTTGTGGAAACCGGCGCCTCACCGCCCCTTGCTCAATATTCGCTACAAACACGACAGGTTGCTTTTCCTGCTACATCCGCCGCCTTGCGGTTACCGCGCAGATCACAGCTTTGGCGTGAAACGTGACCAGTTATGCCCCTGTGGGTGGCTCATTTAAGAACTCTGCTGTATTTATTCTTATCGCCTTTTCCATAAACTTCCTCGACTCCGGCCGGTACTGTCACAGAGTACCAAACAGTACAGATGTGAAACAGCCGCTTATTCCGCGCACTCCAACCGCACACACCAGGAAAACGGTGCCACTGGCCAGAACCTTTTGGAACACCGTTCACCAATCAGCGCCAGCTGGCAGCCCAGCCAATACGGAACTTTCCGCAACATGCAGTAGCCAATCACACACAATTTGCGTTCCCCAATCAGAGAATGGTTCATCTACATCAAAGGAACCACCACAGCATTTCGTGTTTGTGCACTTATCTACTCCGTGGCAAAGGCGTCTCGCTTAATTGACGAGGAGACCGGATCGATAAAGAGTTCGCACGTGAATGTCGGCAGTTCGGAGCTGAGTGGCGGGACGCAAATTAGTTGCAAGGGAAACAGTGCTTTGCGATGACAACGCACAACTTTGATTGCTTTGTCGAACCAATAGATTACAAGTAACAGTGCGTTCCTGTTATTTTGAAATAAATACCACGCTTCAAAAAAACTTGTGATACTGTGAGAAAATATTTGACGGGAAATACTTTAACATAATATATCGTATCGGATACTAAGTTTTCCCAGAGGAAATAGCGTAGCCGTAATTTTTTTTTTTTTTGGAAGGGAGAGAGGGGTTTCTTCATTGATAAAGCAATGCCTATAATTTTATTTTCGAGCAGAACAACAACAGTATATGTAGACACCAGTATTTTATTGTACATGTACTGTCTTATTATACAATTTTATTTGTAGGCTATTTACGGTAAAGTGAGAACATTTCGAAGTTATTTTTCGGGTCCGCGGTGAAATATATACACTGTGTTTATTACTTACAGGACAATGTTTATTTTGAAAAGTGGTGGAAGGATAAAAAAAAATGGCTGATAGGAAAAAAATAACTAGGGCCTCAAAAGTGCTCACTTTACCGTGAAATGCCTAAACTTAATTTCTAATTTTACCAATATCTAAATATTTCTCTGGTTTCGAGCCCGGAACCCCCATCCTGTCCAAGCCCCTGACTAGAGGAGACGCGGACTGTGTGGAGCATTCCTCGAGGCACGGTGGTCAAGGAGGATACGTGGCGCCGACAAAGCGGACGGTGCGGCGGCGTGACGGAGCTGTGTGGGATGCAGGCGCACGTCCCGGGCCCCAGGTGGCACGTACGTCGCCCACGAGCACAGCTCCATTGTGGTCCGGCCCTTCCACGGCCGTGAAATGTGTGCGCTCTGCCCTCGGCTCTTCTCGGGTTCCCGTCGACAACTCACGTCGCCGCCCTACCCGCTTGTCGCCCTCTCAACAACACAGAGGACCCTGGTCCTCGTCAGGACTTTCTGACCGGCGTTCCTCTTATACATAGATACAAGTAACGGAAAATAGCGAAACATTTTTGAGTCATCATATTTTCTATAACACTCTAACCTCGGTTAAGTTGTTTACAGACCAATCATGAACGTTCTGCCTTATAGTATCAGAATCCTCATTGGCCCAGTGAAATGAGGTAGTAGTAGCTTCATACATGCATGACAGCCAATCAGGAAAGAAAACTGTCGTGCATGTGTGGAGTACGTTGAATCCTAGCAAACAGTCCACTTTTCCCGCGATAAACCATCATCATCTCATCTCTCTCTCTCTATATATATATATAAGTATATATATAAGTTCATGTTAACTTTAGCACTTTTGAAATGAACCTTTGAAAAATGTCACTGCTCCTACCTGCGTATATTTTAACTCCTCAACGTAAACGATAGAATTTCGTTTCAGGTGTTGCAAAAGTAGAAATTTTGGGTGTGAAAAGTACTTGCGAATTCCTTACAGCAGCTGACTGTTTGGAACCTATGGAAATTGTGTCAGGACATCTATGGCGCAAGAAGTAGCCATTTGTAAAATATATGGTTTGTCAGCAGCAACCTTTAGCATTACACGGGGGAAGGCGATGTTCGTATTATTGCCAGTCTCTGGACTTGCATATAGCACTGACCACCATTTCACCTGCTTTGCAACATACCAGACGTGAACGAATATAGTAGGGATATATTTCTTAAAGGGGTAAACGGACACAATAACTGGCATGCGCCCAGTAAAGTTGACAACGACGAAGGTCCGTGAATTAACGCTGAATTGAAAGTTTTGGGCCAACATTCGTGAATTGTGAAATTATTTATTTTGCTTTTGGTTTTTTAATCCATATAAGTATAAGAATGAGCTTATTTGTAAAATATGTACTTTTATAATAATTTCACATTTTCAATAGACTTATGCACTAATAATGTGATCAGGGCCAAGGAAATGCTAGTTTTACATATGGTGGAATAATAAACAGTTTGCATCCAAGTAGATCTTAAGCAAGACTTTTAAAAGTGCTCAATTAACTGTGGACTGCCTTCATCACCAGGGGCTTTTTTGAGCAGATAAATATGTGCTCTTTACTATCGAGGCCATTTGTAACATTAATAATTTAATTTAAAAAAACCTACGAACAGATTGGTTTATTTGCTTCGTATAATTTCTCACACGTAGGTTTCTGTTTCAAGTCTACGTATTCAAAATTGGCTTCAAAACACTTAATTTCAGTAACATGTATCTTCCTATAACAAATTCTCACGGCTTTCAAACCAGGCGACAGCCCTAAGCAGTTTCACGGCGAAAACTGTTGACCTTTTCATCCCAGTGCAAACAATTGGCTACATGTTGCACGGGAAGGTTATATTTGATCGGTACTGTACACTGCGAGGCTCAGTGGTTGATGATCTTCCCTGGAGGTAACTGACTCGTAAACCGTGCTACTGCTCAACGTTATGACTAGTTCATATCTCCGACCACTGAACACAACGGCTGCAGTTCATTGATTCTATTAACGTAAAATGTTCTGTGTCAATTTAAGTACAGTACTCATAAAAAAGTTTTATTTGCAACACCAGAAATATTAAATTAGCCCTTTTACTTACGCTTTTATTTTTCGCTTCAGGTGTTGCAAAATAGGAGATTTTTGGTCTGAGAAGTACTTATGAATTCATTGTAATAACTTACATTCTGGTACCTATAAAAAGAATTTCTATTGGTGTTTGACACCAGCAGGAACCAATAATAAAAGTTTGGCGTGCCAGCAGAAACCAATAGCATTGAACCAGAATAAATGTGCTGTTTGAATTGGTGCTGACTTCTGATCGTGTATAGCACCGACCATGATTTTACCTATTTTTCAATACGTCATTCGCGAACGAGTATACTCAGGATAATACGTTAAGTGGTTAAATTAATGTGGGAATGAATGGTTAAGGTCACAGAGTAGACAAGTACACAGACACGAAATGGCGTGGCGGTTCTTTAAATTTGGTCGAGCCCATTCTCTGATTGGCTGCGAAATGCTCTGGAAACTGGCCATGGGTATGATTGGCTATTACATACCGCGAAAGGGTCCCTAGTGGCCGGGCTGACAGCTGGCGAATAGGTTTCCTGGCGCTGATTGGCGAACGGTGTCCCAACATTTCGCTGGCCAGTGTTGCCGCTTTGCTCGCGTGTGCGGTTGGAGTTCGCGATATAAGCTGCTGTTTCACATACGTATTCTCAAATATTCTGTAGTTATTGCCCACAGATCTTAGTAAAAGTGTAACGCCAACCTGGACTGAGCCAATTAGAACTAAGTTGCTGAATGTCCGAAACAACTAGTGTTATTCAGTCACGAAAGTGAATTTGAGCTACTGTTTTTTTAGTTGCATTAGAAGGGAGAGGAAAAGTTCACGAACTAATCTTATGACGAATATAAACTTCAAACACACGTATGTACGTTTGCAATTGGATCACAATTTAGTAGACACGTTCAGTTCAACTCTGAAGCAATAACAGACCTGCAAGGAAAAAAGCACCGCATTCCATGCCACCTGGTTTAAGGTAAAACTGGCTACACTGAGGCAGCAGTCAATGAACGGAGAGTTTAACCTTGAAAATACACAGCGCAAGTGACGTGTAGTATAAAGGTTGTTCAAAACGCGAAATTTTCCTGTCCCTACTCATTAGTCATAAAACCTTTTTGCGAAAATCAGGCGTCCCTACACATGGACACCAGCGTTAAATGCCGCCTGCTGCGGAAGTATATGCATATAGTGGACACTGGAGTGAGTGACGAGATTTGGGCGGCTTTTAACAACGGGGTCTTGAGAGTCGGTGAGGGTGATTGCGGTGAGTATGGAGCAGCGCCGGAATGAAAGGGCGCGGTAAACGGGAGATCCGCAAGAAAACCCGTCGACCAGCGGTATCGTCCGGCAAAATACACACATGAGAAAATCCGGGAGTGACCCGGCCGGGGATTGAAGCCGGTTCGCCTTGGTGGGAGGCGAGCGGGCTAACCGCTAAGCCACCGCGGCCCCTGGACACTGGAGAGTAAGACGGAGAGTTGGCGCCATCCACAGCGAGTGACACCGCTAGATCCTGCGGTCTCATCACCAGATGTGCTCCCCAGCTGGTGAATTACCGACGGTGACTGTGCTCTTGTCGAGGTTCCCCCTGCGTCATCTCCGGTCACGCAGGTTTGAGGCCCTCGTCTCTATAAACTATTTGGCCCAGTCCACATCTTCTTCTTTTTTTTTACGTCTTGCCTGATGCGATCTTCGCAAGATGAATGACTTCCCTGTAAGGCGAGAAATAACACGAGCTTACGTAACACGACTGCTGCCATTCGACTCCGTCCTTGTGCAGGTGTGCTTAAAGTGAATTGCGTCTGTCTGTCAGTTGTCATAACGACGGTCAGCCATTTAAAACCGTCTAAAAATGCGACTGTTCCAAACTTTAACAAACGAAGACCAAGTGACGATGAAATTTCCGTTATGCTTAAACCCAGTGTCAAAAGTTGATTTTGCTTTGGCACATGTGTT
The DNA here is from genome assembly GCA_002778355.1 of Clitarchus hookeri. Lineage (NCBI taxonomy): Eukaryota > Metazoa > Arthropoda > Insecta > Phasmatodea > Phasmatidae > Clitarchus > Clitarchus hookeri. The sequence continues at coordinate 50,048 of NQII01008717.1, forward strand.
AAGTGAATTTTGTATCTAGATTAAATCAGATGTGTACCATAACTTTTAAAGTGTCCAAGCTCGTTAATAATCCACGCAACGCACTGTTTTAGAACCGGCAACGTTATTGGCATATTAGTTTAATAAAAATAAATTACCGTGTGTATTTTATTTTAAACTCCGGCTATATTGTTTTGGTTGTTTTCCCACGGTTGATTTATATGCATGATGGTGGTCGATATAATGTACATACGTTGCACAGGAAGCGGTTTCAATAATATACAAAAAACAGCGTCCGGAAAAATTCCCCAACGTGGTAGGAGACATCATTCGTTGTTGAGACAATATTCCGTAGACTCATAAACATCTCCGGCCTATAACATCAAACAGAAAAACATTTTTACTGGCCCCGACGTACGAAAGACCAATATACTAATTCTAGCACAGTTTCAAAAAAAAAAAATTGTTAGTTACAATGTCTAAAATTACAATTTCATACAGGCTTTATTACTCTTACCATCTTAAATCTCGCTCCGGTTTCGAACCATACAATTTGGCGCAGTATCCGTTGACATCGCAACATCAAATCGCATTTGGCTGTTGATGTTTCACGGGTAATTGTGCACTTGTCAGCCCTACTTGCCTCCCCTTCCCCCTTTTCATCCTTTAACATTGTTTGCATCCTTCAACCACATGTCAAAACTAATTGAACGAAATGACTTGGTGTCCATTATCGATCAAATGTCACTTTGAAACGGTCAGAAACATGTTACCGTCATGCCAATTATTATTTTAATGTGTACAAAAACAACAAAACAGAATAAATGCCAGCAGGCACCATTTTAAATGATTGCATTTTTTTAATAAGACNAATGTGTACAAAAACAACAAAACAGAATAAATGCCAGCAGGCACCATTTTAAATGATTGCATTTTTTTAATAAGACACGAAGACGTTTAACATTAAGGCTATTGCTCCAATAAATGTTTGCATTAATATGTTTATATCTATTGGCAAAAAAATAATTACGAAAGGTAAGTATTTAATTATTTGTGAACTAGCTACACCAGCGAACAAGAGACCACGTCCGTNATGTGTACAAAAACAACAAAACAGAATAAATGCCAGCAGGCACCATTTTAAATGATTGCATTTTTTTAATAAGACGCGAAGACGTTTAACATTAACGCTATTGCTCCAATAAATGTTTGCATTAATATGTTTATATCTATTGGCAAAAAAAATAATTACGAAAGGTAAGTATTTAATTATTTGTGAACTAGCTACACCAGCGAACAAGAGACCACGTCCGTNAAAAAAATAATTACGAAAGGTAAGTATTTAATTATTTGTGAACTAGCTACACCAGCGAACAAGAGACCACGTCCGTAAACAGTCACGACCTGTAGTAATCACAAACTGTTCCTCTCTGCTACGTTTAACACAAGACTGTATTGTCTTGTAACTACGTAACGCTGTTGTAGCGAGGAGACTGGCCAGTGTTGTTATGAGTTCAACCTCCGTAATCACAAAGAATTTACGACTTCCAAGTCCGATAACACGTAATTCGCGCACAGAATACTTGAGGTTACAGAAGATAAACTAGTGAGGTGAGCATCGCAAATTCCAGCTTAACGCGCCCAGCAAAATGGTGGAATGCCTTAGCCAATCAGCGCCTAGAAACTAACTAGCGAGACGATGGTCTAACCATTACGGGATCTTTCACAGATACAAGACCTGTTATCAGAGATTCGCGAAGCCAATAAGCGACACAGTCCGCTTACATAAAAGGAACCGGTAGGTCAAGTTGAGTAGGGTCGAGTTGAGAGGTTAGGTCGGCACGTATACACCGAGGTCTTTGAGCACTCGTGAGGGTGAAATGAAGTGAAGATGTAGCAGCATTGGAATGCAACGCTGGGGGAAACGAGAGTACCCCGAGTAAACCCACCGGCCAACGGAAACGTCCGCCATGTTTCTCAAATAGGGAAAACTGGGTGACTTCGCTGGGGATCGAACCCGGTTCGTTTTAGTCCNGAAACGTCCGCCATGTTTCTCAAATAGGGAAAACTGGGTGACTTCGCTGGGGATCGAACCCGGTTCGTTTTAGTCCGATGCAGGTTAACTACTGCACCAACACGTCCCCTTAGGAACCGCGAGGATGTTCCGTTTCTGTATATTTACTTATTCTGTAGTTCAGAGACCACTATGATGCCTGTAGCCTCCACGTGCATAGCGGCATAACGTAAAACTCGAACAAAGCATGCAAAGAACCTCTAAGGTATGAAAGGCCCGAACGAATGAAATGCCACACCCGCCACATTTTTGAACAGCTAATTTTTTGATTCCATAAAAAACACTGTTCCTTAAAAATAAAAATTCTTCTAATTATTTCATTTCTTTTAACTGTTTCCTATCGACATTTCCGCTTCCTCGGCGGTAGTCAGTCAATGTACGAATCACATACTTAACTAACCTAAACTTATGACTAGAAGCATCACAAAATCCACAGCTTCCTTGGGATTCGAAACTAGAACCTTCTGTTTGAAATTAATGCTTTTGAGTCTTTTGGCACGATTAATATGTTGTTTTGTGTCTGCCCTTAAAACTGATACCAACATGCTATTAATTCGGTAATCACATCAGTTAGGGTTTACAGTAGTACCTTACTTGTTTATGATGCAGTTATAGGTACTAGCGTTAACAAGGCAGGCATTGTTTCAATAACTCGCCAACGTAAAACACACGGCGCCAGATGTCTGAAACACGTATCTCCTTGCGAAGGTCTTCACGGTCCGTCAGTAGTTAACGATAACATCCCGCCAAAGTTTGGCAGAGTCCTTGAAGATACTTCCAAACTTTTGCAACCGTATTCCAGCCTTGAATACACATAATATTATGTATCTAACGATCATTTAATGACTGCACTGACCAGAAAGTTTACACCATCAGCAAGTTTTGTAATACTTATGGATATAATAACAGTACATGTTAATAAACTTACACTTTCCCACGAAAAAATAGCTTAATCTCATATTTGCTTCACCTCAATAAGCGTAAATTATTTTATGGTTATTTACAATTTGCAATCTTGACGTAGTTAAGAAATTATTTTTCAGTGATGCTAATGTTTTTGATTATTTTTCAAAGTGAGAAATGTAAAATACAAAATATTACATATATCTTAAAATGCACTAATCCTTATTTCTGTAATTAGTTTCACAACTATAAAAAAAACTATATCAGTAAATCATGAGGACTACATAGGAGAGATAAAATGGTTACAGGTTCTTTAATTTTAAGGCAGTAAAAGTTTGTCTGAAAGACCGAAAATGATTTTTAAGTGACGTGATGTAACTTGGAGATTTTAATGTCTCCCATGCACTCACTGAGCTAACAGCAAAGATAATGGTTTTAAGTAATTTTAAAGTACTCATATTATATTTAAGTTTGTATTTTTACGTGGGTTATTTTAAAAACTCAAAACTAATTTCACTTCGCCCCAACCACAAATTAATTAAGAATGTACATGTGAAGCAGTTGTTTTATAGTACGAACTCCAGACGCACATGCCAGTAAAATGGCGTTACTGACCAGCAAACTGTTGCAACGCTGTCCGCCAATCAGCGGTTGGTAACCTACTCGCCAATTGGCAGCCCAGCCAATAGGGAACCTTCCGCAGCATTCAGTAGCCAATAAGACACAAGGCCACTTCCCAAAGCTTCGCGAAGCCAATCAGAGAAGAGTACGTCATCATCATACGAACCGCCATGCCCTTACGTGTGTGTACTTATAAACTCTGTAGCCAAACTGAAATCGCCTTGACAAAAAAAAAGTTATTTTAAACGTCTTTCTGCCAATGCCATAAGACCAACGAACTGGGTAGCCTTGATGTTTAAGGTATCGTGACTGCCCGGCAATACGGGTTCCATTCTCCTCCTGATGTATGCCGTGGGAAGGGGGGGGATGTTTTCAGTAGCCGTTTCGTGACAGGCCATGAGGCATGACTGAAGCAGCAAGTTAAGTACATTCTCGTTAACTGCTACCAGAAAAAAAGAAATAGCGGAGGGTTTCAATAACAATAAATCATGAACGGTGTTGTGTTTTCTATGAAAATTGTTCCTCTCTCAAACCTAGCGTGTTAGGTAATATTGTATTACAGAGTGGCTCTTGCAGTTTGGTTCGCATTCAAAAGGTCGTAGATCGATTCCGACAGGCAGAACTGGGTATAACTTTTCCAAGCAGTTATCTATCTCCATTACAGCGAACATTCCAAATTCCTCGCGCATTATGTTAAGATCCTGATTGGCTAATGTTCATGAAAAGAAATAAAAATTATAATTATTGTTATAATTCCTTTCGCAGGAATATTTTNATAACAATAAATCATGAACGGTGTTGTGTTTTCTATGAAAATTGTTCCTCTCTCAAACCTAGCGTGTTAGGTAATATTGTATTACAGAGTGGCTCTTGCAGTTTGGTTCGCATTCAAAAGGTCGTAGATCGATTCCGACAGGCAGAACTGGGTATAACTTTTCCAAGCAGTTATCTATCTCCATTACAGCGAACATTCCAAATTCCTCGCGCATTATGTTAAGANTCCCTCGCGTATTATTTTAATATCCTGATTGGCTAATGTTCATGAAAAGAAATAAAAATTATAATTATTGTTATAATTCCTTTCGCAGGAATATTTTAACACTTTCTAATGTCTAATGTTACAAATTTATGAATTAATGGCGTATCAAATAATTTTATACGGAAGTACCAAATTTGTGAAAAAGTTGCTTATGAATATTTAAAAGTTATCGTGGGAGAATGATCTCTCCTGATCGCATTGCAACTACTCATATAAACCCCGACAATCTCCGATATACTGTAACCTTTATTTTGTGTCTGCAATGTTGCTAAGCTGGTTGGTCAATACTTTAGTAAGAGCAATAGTTATCATCCATACCATAGAAGAACGAAGGCAAGTAAACCTTAACATAACCTGCACTGGAACAGCAGTTCATAATTATTTTTCCCTACAGCGAAATGACCCTCTTCGTCCGGTTGGTATCCAAGTAAACATTTACACGTCCGGATTTTAGTGACTTACATCTAGGCTAAGGAGTATCTTAGTTAATTACTGAAATAAATGGTTACCATTTCGAAACGAATGACTGCTTGAAACAAGCAAAAATCCAATTTCTACGATTCTCCCATCCAAAAAAAGAATGCTGTTGGTGAACAAAAGCCATTCAAAAAATTACGTTTACGCTCAGCTGATTTTACTGTTGTAACTTAAAGTGAAATGTAGTGTAATTAACTCAACCACTTAATTTACGTCTTTCTTTATTAGATCCATTTGAGCATATTCAGACCCAGTGTACACAATTGTGTACGTTACGCACGTGCAGGTAATTGTGGGTATGTTGTGCACACTGCGAAGCTCAATGATCAATGATCTTACCTGTGGGTAAATTATTCATAAAACATCTTACTGGCCAAGGTCATAATTGGTTCACGTAACTGTAGCCGAACATATAGACTACATCTCATTGACTGCGACAACGAAACAAGTGTTCTGTCGGCTAAGTATAGCACAGCACGCATTATAGAATTTTTTTTGTTTATAACATCTAAAACCGTAAATTAAAGTGGGTCTAAAATGGATCATATCCACCAACCCTTCCATTTGTTCCTGGTCAGCGAAGTAAATAAAACCAGGTTTTTTTTTTTTCATTTTGAAGGATACGACAGAATACTTTCCTATAACTGAAACAAATATGTAAAAAATATTAGACTCATGTTCCTAATATGTAGGTCACGAATCACATAATTGTAGGCAAAACAGTTGTTTCTTGAATATATAAGCTAACATTTCAGGAAACTATAGCAATCAAAAACACGTTAAAATGTTGTTTTGTTTTCGTATTCTTAAAACATAATAAAAATTAATGCAAAATGTACGAATTTCAAAGGGGTTTTAAAGGTTTTATTTGCATGTAGGCCTTACTTTGTTGAAATGAGTGTTTATAACTGAACTCGTGATCACCATTCATTATACTTTCAAGCTCATTTATATAGAAATTATTTTTACTATTTTTGTAGTTGTTAACTGTGTATAACGGCGCGCTCAAATGAGGGAGAGCAATTATGCACAAATTTTGCTAGCAGCAAGAATGTGAATTTCTGCTTGTTAGCCTAGTCGGCAGTAATTTTGCAGTTGTGACTTCAGTGGACGTTACGTTATGTATCCTAACGATGAACAAGCCTTATACAAACAACACGCTTGTAAACAAACGCACCCAGCATAGGCAACCACGCAGCGTAAATTGACTTTATTTAACATTTTAGCTTGAGTCGGCCTCAAGATAAGATTTTGTCTTGATTATTAATAGTTATGGCTTGGTGTAAGATAGTATATGTGCAGGTGTTGGGAAAGAAGAATAAGATATCAAGGACAATATTTAGAGAGTACTGACTTTGAAAGAAAAAAAACTAATGAAACAAATTAAGTTTGCGATTAGTACTAATAAAAATGTATTAACCAAATACTTATAGTATTAACAAACTAANATTGGCTAATGTTCATGAAAAGAAATAAAAATTATAATTATTGTTATAATTCCTTTCGCAGGAATATTTTAACACTCTCTAATAACTAATGTTACACATATATGAATTAATGGCGTATCAAATAATTTCATACGGAAGTACCAAATTTGTGAAAAAATTGCTTATGAATATTGAAAAGGTATCGTGGGAGAATGATCTCTCCTGATCGCATTACAACTACTCTTATAAACCCGTAAATTGACTTGATTTAACATTTTAACTTGAGTCGGCCTCAAGATAAGATTTTTTCTTGATTTTTAATAGTTATGGCTTGGTGTAAGATAGTATAAGTGCAGGTATTGGGAAAGTAGAATAAGATATCAAGGACAATATTTAGAGAGTACTGTATTTGAAAGAAAAAAACAAATGAAACAAATTAAGTTTGCGATTAGCACTAATAAAAATGTATTAACCAAATCCTTATTGTATTAGCAAACTTAACACTTGGTAATATTACAAGAGTTGTCCTCGTAATTTAAATATAACAACAGAAGGTGTAATAAATCGAGTCTTTGCTGTGCTCTTTCAAACACAGAGCAATAACACGAAGAAGTCTGAGTAAGCCCCCAGCAAACACCGGGACTGTTACCACTAGAGCAACAGATGTTCTTAAGAAAAGAATCCTAATGTACTGAGATGTCGCTAAGAAAAGATAAATAAATTATCCAATCATTTNAACACTTGGTAATATTACAAGAGTTGTCCTCGTAATTTAAATATAACAACAGAAGGTGTAATAAATCGAGTCTTTGCTGTGCTCTTTCAAACACAGAGCAATAACACGAAGAAGTCTGAGTAAACCCCCAGCAAACACCGGGACTGTTACCACTAGAGCAACAGATGTTCTTAAGAAAAGAAACCTAATGTACTGAGATTTCGCTAAGAAAAGATAAATAAATTATCCAATCATTTATTTGAGTGGTGTCGGGTGAGTGCGTGTAACTAACACATTCCATTCATACCTTTTGTGAAATATACGTCACTTGTTTTGTTCCGTCAGAAAAAGTTCAGCCATATATCGCAACATTCAGCTATATACCGCAGCGTTCATCAGCACTCTATATTTTCAAGCACATACCAATAGTAGAGAGATAACTGTTGGGAAAAATATTTTATGGATATTGTGATTTGAGAAAACATTATCTTGGATCTAATTTCGTTTTTGCTAGACGTCGTAGGTGTTTGATTGCGAATTATAAATGTTTAATCTCAGAATAATCTGATTATGATTAGTCCACTCAAGTAATAAAACGCCCTATCACAAAGACACGCGTAATGGTTTAGAATGCTCGCTCTCTGTCTGTCTGTCTCTCTCTCTCTCTCTCTCTTTCTCTCTCTCCCTCTCTCGCAAACAGTAAATAATTTATCACGCAATTAATATTATTGATCTGNTCTCTCTCTCTCTTTCTCTCTCTCCCTCTCTCGCAAACAGTAAATAATTTATCACGCAATTAATATTATTGATCTGTGATGCTCTGCATACCTAAAATATTCACTTAAGCCTACACAACAAAAAAATTATAACATAAGAAAATGTCTCCTATTTCCTTTTTCCTTTATAAATTATTCATACAGCCAATTAGCACTGCCAACGTTCTTGAAGTTCGAATAACGCTTTTTGCTGTACACGGTCATGTGTTCTCAACTCTGAGCAAGAGAAAGCAAGCACAGTCCAGAAAAATCACAAACTCACGTTGAGTTATAAGAAATGAAGTTCATTTTTAACGAGTGCTTGCAGCAGCAGAAGCGCTGAAGAGAGCTCTTAATGAGTGGGAACGCAATGGCTGGACATTGTTCACGAGAGGTAATGAGTTCGATGCTCGGTCGCGTTCAGAAAACATTTCACACAAAGACAAGCGCGGGAAAAATTCGCCAACGGTGAGAGTGTCGTAGTGATTATGGGTGGGGAGAGGGGGGGTCCAGGTGCTGTGTTTTGAGCGATAATCTCGATCGTTGAAACACAGTAATAATGCCAGCAAGAATGTGAAAGGCAGCGCTTTTACTTACGGAGCAACTCTCCTCCTGCGAAAACTCCTTTCAGATGCGCAATTATTGGCACTCCAGCCCAAGTACTGCCACGTGTTTGTACGAGCAATCACGGTGGAATTAGCCGCTCTGCCTGGAGCCAGGGAACCTTTCATCTCGGTGGAAGACAGCAACAAGTTAACGCAACGCGTTTTTTTTATCGTAGATTATTTGGTACCGTTACGAAAATTTAAGGGCGTTTAATAGAGGAGGAAGAAACTTTTCCAGAACAGCGTTCATCTTCTAAACGTTACACGCAGTGACAATTCTGACGAATAAAAACATATATCCCGTTGTTATAGGCATATTTGTCAAAATAGCAATTTTATTGTTTTTGGAGGCACGTAAAGTAATATAACACGTTACAAAAAAAAAGCAACAGAGGCTAAATTTTGTTTTACTTTATTTTAAAAGATGTGCTTGGAAAATTATTTTTTTTATAAAAATCCAGGTACGGTCGCATATTAAAACACAGAATTTTTTTCTTAGTATTGAGGAGTTTCAATAAACCCATAACTTTTGTTCAGTATGATTGTATTAATATCGCTAGGTAATCCATAGCATTTATTTCCTGTATAAATATTCTCATGTAGGTTATTTGATTTGTTTTACTTGTATATTCCAAAAAATGTGAGTTAATATTCTAATTTACGAGGTGTGTTCAAAAAATAAGATAACTTTGCAAATTTAGAGGGCTACGTACATCCGATTATCGATTGTTTTTATTGTTATGTTCGTACACATGTCCCCAACATATGTTGACATTGTCAGCCATTTTGCATTGTTGGTTTGTTTGTGACAGATATAAAGATTAGACGTGTTTTGGTGTGCTTGGAGATTTTTTGCTATCGCAAACAATGGATCAAAGAATCTGTATTAACAACACCGTAATCATGCGTCAGCCACCGTATTCACCGTACATGGCCCCCTGCGACTTGTTCCTGTTCCCAAAACTGAAGAGACCCATGAAAGGACGGAGGTTTGCCACGATTGAGGAGATAAAGACCTGGGAGACTTCAATGCCATACCAAAATGCGCATATCATAAGTGCTTCGAGGATCGACAAAAAGCGCTGGCACAAATGTATTATATCTGAGGGGGATTAATTTGAAGGGGACACAATAGATATTGATGAATACATAAATATTTATCGAGACAAAGTCACAAAATAACAAGTCACCTNGACACAATAGATATTGATGAATACATAAATATTTATCGAGACAAAGTCACAAAATAACAAGTCACCTTATTTTTTTAACCCACCTCGTATATATGTAACTATGCAAAAAAACTATAAAAATTAATTTATTTACTCAAAATTACATTACGTACCATGTCTAAAAGGCTTTATTTTTTAATATTGTATCTTTAAGTCTTGTCGACAGAACATTCATTAGTGTGAGTGAAGATATTTGGGCGGCTCTTAACATCGAGGTCTTCAGAGCCTATGAGGGCGAAGTGAGGGAGATCCCGAGAGAACCCGCTAACCAGCGGCATTGTCCGGCACGATTCACACTTGCGAAAATCCGGAGTAAATCGGCCGGTNCCCGAGAGAACCCGCTAACCAGCGGCATTGTCCGGCACGATTCACACTTGCGAAAATCCGGAGTAAATCGGCCGGTGATTTAACTCGGTTCGCCTTGAACAAACGTAAATTCTAATCGTTGTCAAATAATTATGACGTAATCAGTGCAATATCGTTTATCATGCCGTTTCGCAACTACCAAATTACGTTTGGAAAAAATATGGCGAATAAATTTTAAGCCGTTTGAGAAATTTAAACGGGCTATAATAAGAAACGTACAGTTATTTCATTTAAAAAAAACTATCGCCCTAAAATGGAAAAACTCAACTGACGAGAACAAGCCAACAAGACCAACTGGCCATAAAACGCATTATTTTATACTTGTACGAAACACAGTTCAACTTTTAGATATTAGTTATAAGTAATCCTTCCTGGCATAAACAAATTTAAATCACACAGTTTCTGCATTATGGGAGGTCAAATTACAATTTTAGTGTTTTTGAGACCTACAAATAAAATCATTTGCACGACACTTAGCAAGAGAGACTGAAAAGTAATGTTTGAATTCATTTTACTGTATGCTTAGCTATACTTATTTATAAAATATCATGGACTGATACAAATCAAAAACATGCAAAAACTTCCTTGTTTTAAGCAATTTTTAAGAATTGTGAATACACTTTATAGCGCGATTTTATTGATTTCTTGAATTAGCTTTTTTATTTCGAAGTGAATTACTTTAATTTGTTAGGTGAGTTAGTGTATATTATTTTTACGTCCCATAAACCCTAAAATGTTGATTTTGACGAGCCATTGTGAAAAAAAAATGCCGTCTAATTTTTTTTTACTAGAGGAGATAGTAATCTTAAGTAATGTCTACAAGTTGAGCAACACTTTTTACGAATATAAAATAATGTATTTTTCGGTGAGCAGCGTCATTAAGGCTCGATATCATCAGTCGTGTTGAGATTTCCATTGAAGGGCTATAGTTATAAGGAAATAACTAAATGTCTGATACTATAGCACGTTTACATTTCAAAAAAGGCCTTCAAAATTATGCGCTAAGTTTTATCCACGCGTAATTTGGTAATAGTGATACACAAGATTGCATGCCACTTTTAAAACGGTGTTGCAGAGTAACAATATGGCCGACATTTTCTGGTTAAACAAAACAACTGGCGTGTATTTCACCAAGATGATGACTGTAATGCGTTACCACAGAGTGCACACAGCGTGACGGTTCCTTTGATGAAGACGTACCCATTCTCTGATTGGCTGCGACAGATTCTGCGAGACGGGAATTGTTTCCGACCGGTCGGCAAGTAATTTACGAGGCGGCGGTTGGCGAACGGCGCGGTCCTGATGCACCGCTGACTAATGGCGCCGTATTGCTGGCGTGCATGGTCGGTGTCCGCGGAACAAGCGGCTGTTTCACCTCTGTGGCGTTACTGCACGCTTCGACCCGACGCCGCCGAAACGAATGGATTACATAGTATATTTACCAGTTATTGGTGAACTCTACGTGAATTAGTTTTCTGAGTAATCACGGATATCGTGTCTCAGGTTTTGCTGTGCGTCTGTAGTGAAATATTTCGTGAGTCGGCGCCTAGCGCTGCCAACTGCATCGGCGGTAAATTTTTGGTTGCGACAAGAGGGCGGGGCTACGTAATGACCTTCCTTTTGCAGCTACACTCCGCGTATCTCGCTATCGGACTGGCGCGCTTTCTAAAACGCGGACAAACCTCGCGCCACGCGTTCGTAACAACAATGCGCTGGCCCGAGGCTGCACGAGAACAGNCTTTCTAAAACGCGGACAAACCTCGCGCCACGCGTTCGTAACAACAATGCGCTGGCCCGAGGCTGCACGAGAACAGGTGCGTCGTTGCGTACACAACGCAAATAAATATTCACACTCTACAATTTGCATTAAAAATCTACCAAATTAGAATACCTCCCATTTCGGATTTATTTTTGTTTCGCCTTAGCTTACTTTTCCGGTCAAATATTTGAAAACGAGGCCTGTCAGGGCAAAAGACATATCTTAACAAATATTTCTAGGTCCATAATAGTTTGCCAATGTTATTTTATTGTGCCAGTAACCGTAACAAATATTAGATCATTATTTGTTCTTCTTCAGTCTCACATTANTGCCAATGTTATTTTATTGTGCCAGTAACCGTAACAAATATTAGATCATTATTTGTTCTTCTTCAGTCTCACATTAGAAAATACAGACTGGAATCATGCCATTCTTCTTTCAGGAATTAGGCCTATGTAAAGTAGTTCTGTGTGTAATAATGATGTTTAAATTTTATTATTAGATCTAAACAGTACTTTATAAAGAGAAATAAATAAACACAAGAGGGCAAGGATACAACCACCTTAACTGGGCACTTCTTAAAGCCCTGCTTGGGATATATTTTTCTGCATAATTTGTATCGTTCCGACGTATGTAAAATCAACATTGCCAGAGAGAGGCCCAATCACTTTATTCATACGTCGATCAAGAAAAAATGTCAACTGTTAAGAACGTAAATAATTTACTACAATCCATTCACGGTTACTTCCAACTTTTTCGAAGCCCTGCTGAAGTTTTTCTACCAGGATATTTGTTCCCCTCATACAATCTGAGCTTAACTAAGTCCAGAAAATTACACCAAAGGGACAACGCACCGCATTCGTGCGCACTCAGTTTAACAATATTTTTCGTAAGGACTATTTCCTAGGCATTGCCAAAATGCCTCTTACTGCTTTTATTCATATTCATTATATATGAAATATTATAATTTGTACATAAAATATAGGCAGAAGTTCAGTTTAACCAAAAATAACGTAGTTTTTATGTTAACAGAATTATAAAACTCTTGTGATACACGGTATATTTAGGAAACAACCAAACACGTAATACATGGGGTCATTTTTCAAAGGTTAGATTCAAAAAGGGCGAAGAGACCGCGAATAGACTATAATATGTAATTTCTAGTATATGCATAAAACGTACGGAAAATGAACGAAATCGATTAATTAAAGGCTACTACTTCCACCTCACCATACTACTGCCAACGTTTCTGGGAGCATGTCAGTCAGTGTGTCCATTAAAATATATGCAGTGATAAGCAGGGATTTTTTTTCCAAAGTTTGATTTCAAAAGTGCTCAGTTAACCGCGAATTATTATCCCCAGTCATTCGATAACGTGTCTAACTTTAACTCGGGAGGCCTTGGGTTTGAATCCGGCTGGCAGCTCTGGGGAAGGTATTTACCGAGATGATTTCATCAAATGAAAAATCATTGCAATAAATTAATGAATCCAATGTCAGTGCTGCCAAAGTTTGGACAGAAAATTCCACTGGGTCACCAGCAATACCAGAATCCACTAGATTATGAAAATCCATTCAATCTTCCTACGAATAACAACATTACACATACTTTATATTAAAATAAAAATAATATATAAACATATTATTTTATTGATTTTTCTTTAGCACATTTAAAGTTGTTAAATGGACAAGTGAAGTAACTAACAGTTCTACAAGCAATTGTCCATTGTTTACTCAAGTTTCAGATACTTTTCCCAGTTATTTTGTACTTGTAAAATGTTTAAACTACTACAAATCAATATAAACACACCGAATGTTAACTATATGTATATGGTAACGCGGTAATGAAAGATTTGGATTCTACAGTTAATGACATACGCCTTTCCTTCCAGAAAACTTCCGACCACATTCAACTTAAAATTAAAAAAAAAAAAAGTTCCACTAGATAATGTACTGGCCACTACTAGATAACAATTTTGCTCACTATGTTGGAGTTAAAATCCATCTTATCTGGTGAAAAATCTACTAAGTTGACAACAGTTCGAGACGCTGGAACACCAGTCGTCAACCCTTCCGACGCACGATATGAAAAGTCAGGTTCGAGCACCCCTCTTTCTCGCCTCCCTCCAATGGTGACGTATCTCGCTCGGAAAAGTACC
>NQII01008718.1:6149-31313 GCA_002778355.1 Clitarchus hookeri
AAATTTTTGACTAATCCTTGCATAACTGTACAGAAATTTTTACAATTTCTTGGGTTCGAATGTCTACGACAACTGTTGCAACAATACTGAGCTATTAATGCTAGTTTGTTACGTCACACAACAATGATGAACCCTATTCTGCAGAAAATTAAGACTCTCTTCAAAATTAACAGGCTTACTTAAGCCAAACCAATGCAGTCTAATTTAATATAAATTGCAAAATAAAAAATAACACCAACGCAATTTCAGTTAACTAACTTAATGACCTCATAGCTCAAAACAATTCAGAGATTTCTATAAAAATTCCTTAACCAATTTTTAAATATAAAATTACAGGAAGTTTTTCTTGTATTTTTATGGGGTGGATTAAAATTTCTAAAATTAAAATACAGACTTTGCGTTCTTGCTTTTGTTTGTAGCTAACAAGGTGACAACCATAATTGGGAAAACAAAGAACCGTTATTTGATTAACCTTACTAAAAATGTTGTACGGTAAGCGAAAAAACGCTAATATATCTTGCGCCAAGGTTATTTTTAGTTAATTCGTTTTGTTATGTTTTATGAAAATATAAATTTTTACAAGGGATTATTCGTTGACAGTACTGACCGTGTCACTACATTTAATTTTACTTATCTGGACAAGACCATCTTTGTATGAATTCCATATCGTTATAATTATGCAAATTGACGTTAGCTTTTGGAAAACTAGGTGTCAAAAATTTTGCTACCTGCTCATTAACATGATACAAGAAACAGTTTGCTTCTAAATGAGATTTAATATGTTAATGGCTAATTATAAACCTCAAAATGTTACAAATATTTTGATTTTTTGGAGAGGTAGTTCTTGGCAGTAATTAATTTTGTTTTGTCTTTCTTTACTCCCTTAATGAACTCACATCCTGCCTCAAAATATTTGTAATCATAATCCGACTGGATTATTTAATTTTCTCTATGTTGGTTGTTTACTAAACGATATTTTTAGTAATTTTCATGACAACTACGAGTATTGTGACTTGAAGTTAGACGCTATAATTAAAAATGATTAAGGTGCGAATACTTAGCCTCGGAACATGCATGTGTAAGAAGTGTTAAAAGTTATCACTGAATTCAATACGTGGGGAATTCTTCGCTGTACCTTCAGTTGCCAATCGCTACGGCGAGGTTACTCATTGGAATGCAGTAGTCATTGTGGCTTTCGTAATGAATTCGTAGAGGAGACATTGGTGGAAACCGCTTGTCAGCGACATGGTATCCAATTTCTAAATTCCAAGAATAAAAGTATTTATTTTGCCAAAAAAAAAAAAAAAAAAAAAAAAACGCGGAAGCCATTAATTTATACTTAGGTATATAAAATCGTTTACACAAATACTGAACTTCGTATTACGGTGCTTAAATGCGGTAAAAATAAGTTCAAGTTACGTAACTCTTATTTTAAAAAAAAGTGCAACTCTTTTGGAAAACCAAAAGTTTAAAGGTGCACGTCATTGATTCATGATGTGATGCCGACGGTTATGGTGGAAAATCGTGAGACTTTGTTGGTGATACGTGCTAAAGTCGAGAATCTGTTTGCCTCATCTTTCGTCTAGGAAATTGAAGCTGTAGAAACAAATTAACGTAAACATGAGAGAGAGGGAAAATCAAATGATTCTTGTTAAGCATATTTCGTTAAACTTATTTTAAACTGCACATAGTTGGGAAATTTTTTATAGTTTTTAGCCTTATATATCACTATTTGATTTAGGCTATAAGTAATTTCAGTAAGATTATTATTCTGAGTATGTATATGCAATAATTTTCACCGGTAAATCTTTAGAAATGCTTGTATTATAAAGGATTTCACTTGCTTTCTTAAATTGAATTTTTTTTTTTTACTGCATGTTTGACTTTTCTTAAAAAGTGAATTTGAAATCATGACCACGAAAGTTCTATTTGATACTTATGGACTTATGTTTTCCACAGCGTTATTAACTTTTAATTTAAAATCAAGAAAATAATATTTTTGATAAAACAGCAAATCAACTATTATTTTCCGAACAGTTCGAAACGTAATTGATTGTTACTGCGTCGAAGTGGAGTGAAGAATTTGAGCGGCTCATAACAACGGGATTTCGAGAGCCGAAGAGAAAGAAGCGAGGTGGAGATGGAGCAGCGCCGGAATGCAAGAGTGGAGTAGTTGCTGTGCCAACTACGACCCGCAACTGCGTCGAAGTAAGTGTGATGTCTATTGCTTAGAGGACGAATTACTACGTTACTACGTGACGAATTACGTTTCGAGTATTTATTCGACCTGTCATTTTTCGCCCTTTGCTCCAAAAATTGGCAGTTGCAGTATCCAGTAAAATATTATTCATTTAAAAAAAAGGAGATAACTTTCCACAAAAAAAAGTGAGACGCATGTCACTTCTTAAAAAATGTGTATCCAATAAATATAGCTAGAGTAGCAGTGATATTAAATAAAAATTTTAAAAGCCAAAATAGACTTGCGCAATAGGAAAATTTTTGAAATGGC
Source organism: Clitarchus hookeri (assembly GCA_002778355.1). NCBI lineage: Eukaryota > Metazoa > Arthropoda > Insecta > Phasmatodea > Phasmatidae > Clitarchus > Clitarchus hookeri. Next base: position 8,659 of record NQII01008718.1, read on the forward strand.
TTTTAATTTTAATGTAGCACAGTATGCATCCAAACATACTAATCATGTCATCCTCTGTCACAATTTACTGTCATTTAAGTGAAATTTTCCATAAAGGTACCTTTTACCTCGAATACAGGCAGCTTTATGAATTTTATTTTTAATGACAAATATTCTGTGTAGCGACACAACTTTATCGACAATAATGTCTTAAATAATAAGTTTATTACGTACTTTTAAATTTCCACAATTTTGTGTCCATTCATTTTATTTAGCTATGTTTACAAAATAAATTTTTCGTCAACAGTAGGCGAAATTGATTGTACTTATCTTGTATATGTATTGACCTGTATATAATTTTAAGTATTTAAATTATTCGTTTCCTGGCACAAAGCAGATAACCGAACACCGAAGCCAGTACATATTTAATGCGCCATAACCAAAGACACGCTTCATTAAAGAAGGCATATCCGCCATTAAACAAATACCTTCTAAATAATGCAAAGAGTTTTGGTGTGAATATTTTCAAAAATTCCCCAGAAACTTGCTGAAATGTTCTTAGATTTATTAATTCTTTACGTTTTCAACTGGAGAAGTATCTTGGATATGTCGATGGAAATTGCACGTCACTCGCATGTCTAGATGTGCCCAAATTTTTTATCTGAGAAAAAATTTTTACAGTTACAGTATTACCGATATTTTAGATTCCATTTACCATTTGAAGATCATTCTCGGGGTAGTAAAATGTTAAATACAGTTACTCTAGTTACGTTACTTCCTTAAAAAAAGTAAACATTTTTATGTTTCTTATTTGATGTAATATAACGCCTGTATCCTGATACAATCCAATATGAAAAATTATTACCAAATATGTACTTCCGATCAACTTTACCAAAATAAANTATGTACTTCCGATCAACTTTACCAAAATAAATGGTGAAATTGGCCCCATTTTCTGATCGAAGTTAAACAACACTAATTCTAATTCACAAAACTTAAAACTGAGTAATGCACTACTGGGCCCTATCATAAATAGCCAACAAAAACAGATATGGGGTATTATGTAAGTCGCGTTGTTTTGGACAGAACGTTTAGGGTGTGTATAAGGCATACTACCTGAGTTTGGAAATTTTAAATAATTGTCTATAGTTCATTCTTGACATAATAACTGAGAAATATTTTTATATAAGACCGTTGAATGCGGCTCACGCAGGCCAATATCCCCCACACTACTTGCAGATAGGCATATCTTTTGCGACATTGTGCATATGTCAGCGACATACCCAAGATGAAAATCGTAGGACCAGTGTATATGAATTTACCAAATTTAAATTTTGGCACGTAAATATTTTTAATTAATTTCGCTGCTAATGTTTGCGCTGTCAGACTATACGCATATTCAAATATGAGTTGCATGGAATTTTCCAAGAATAAATTTATTTGCTTTTGCTATTTACTTTAAATTTTCATGTTAACCATTTACAAGCTCGTTTTATTTGAACGGTGCGTGCTCCACGCCTCCTACAACTGCTACAATATCGCGGGTAAAATTTGTTCAGTGCTTTTATTGTTTGAAAAAGAGAGATATAGACACACGTCCATTTTCATTACATTATATTAAAACTAACAGTGTGACTTGTTATACATTTATGTAACATATAAATGAAATAATATTTTTAATTTGTAAGTCATTATTAAAATTATAGTATTAAATCACATTTGTAACTTATATCATTCAAAACTTTTTGAATGATAACTTTTCATGTGCCTTGCTAGGGTTCGTAAATTTGATAAAACTAATGAATGAGATCACGATTGTATATGACAAAGATATCAAGATTATAAATATTGGTTATAAATAAATTGTAAATTTTAAAATTAATTTTTCCAATAGGACTTATTTAATTTATCGTAATACAAGCAATAATAAGAAAGACTGTGATCGCGTTAAACAAAGTTATACTGAAATTCCACATTACCTCACCAGCAGTGATTATCAAAGTGCTAAGTGAGATAAAATGAAAGGATGGAAACAAAAAATATTTCTGTTATGTATTTAAAACCAGGCGTGTGGTATTATTCAGTTATATTACACTGAAGAGCCAAAAAAAATTGGTACCCCTGACAAAAAGGGCCCCCGCGAGCACGCAGAATTGCCACAAGACGACGTGGCATGGACTGAACTTATGTCTGAAGGTATGCAGAAGGTATTTCACACCATGAATCCTGCAGGACAGCCCACAAATCCATAGGAGTGCGAGGCGGTGGAGATCTCTTCTGAACAGCACGTTGCAAGGCATCCGAGATATGCTAAATAATGTTCATGTCTGGTGATTTAGGTGGCCAATGGAAGTGTCTAAAGTCAGAAGAGTGTTCCTGGAGTCACTCGGTAGCCACTCTCGACGTGTGGGGTGTCGCATTGTCCTGCTGGAATTGTCCACGTCAGTTGGAATGCGCAATGGACATGAATGGGTGCAGGTGATAGGACAGGATGCTTACGTATCTGTCACCTGTCAGAGTCGTATCTAGATGTATCAGGGATCCTACTTAACGTCAACTGCACACGCCCCATACCATGACAGAGCCTCCACAAGATTGAACAGTCCCCTATTGGCATGTAGGGTCCATGGATTCATGAGGATGTCTCCATACCCGTACACGTCCATCCACCCGATACAATTGGAAACGAGACTCGTAAGACCAGGCAACGTGTTTCCAGTCATCAACAGTTCAATGGCGGTGTTGGCGAGCCCAGGTGAGGCGTAAAGCTTTGTGTCGTGCAGTCAACAACGGTACACGAGTGGGCCTTCGGCTCCGAAAGCCCATATCAATGATGGTCCGTTGAATAGTTCGCACTCTGTTACTTGTTGATGCCCCAGCATTGAAATCTCCGCTAATTTGAGAAAATTTTGCACGTCTATCACGTTGAATGATTCTCGTCAGTCGTCGTTTGTCCCGTTCGTTCACGATCTTTTTGCGGCCGCAGCAATGTCGAAGATTTGATGTTATACCGGATAACCGATATTCACGGTACCCTCATGAAATGGTCGTACGCGAAAATCCAAATTGTATCGCTACCTCGGAGATGCGAAATCCCATCTCTGGTTGCCGACTATAACACCACGTTCAAACTCACTTAAGTCTTGATAACCTGCCATTGCAGCAGCAGTAAACGATCTAGCAACTTTGCCAGACGCTTGTTGTTTTATATAGGCCCTGCCGACCACATCGCGTTACTCTGATTGGTTCCATGCCTCTGTTATTTGCATACGCACGACTATACTAGTTTTTTGCCTCTCCAGTGTATAACTGGTAGTAATTTTATGACGAGTTAAGGTTGATACAGTTACGACGTGGAGCTACATACCATGTTTAAGGGTATGAGGAAAAGCACGCAGGAGACCCATCGCTCATCTCCTGGGACGCTGCTCTGAAATTAGCGTCTAAAATTGTTTTATCCATTCTTACCATATTATGATGTTGAAGTCAAACCCAGGGCTCTACGATGCAATGAACGTGTGGTAAAGCGCTTGCTGTTGTAACACGAAGGGTGCTCGTTCGAGTATGGGTACATATAAGCTTTATTTTTTAAACAAAATCTGAAAGGTTTTTCCTTCTCTTTTCTCGTTACAGAAGGATTCCAGATAATTATTTTTTTCCTCCCACTTTTCTACAACGTAAGTTGAAATACAAACCTTTAATTTGTGGTATTACATATTTATGTTTAAATGTTTTTATAAAAAAGGAACTTATCGAAGGTGTTACAATGACGGGAAATAACTTTTCAAATACAAATAAAAAAAACATAGCAATACTTTATTTATATGAAATTGTTCTCGTTAAGGGCGACGACTATTGTCTGTCTTATATAAGTTGGCGAGATTCTGGCAGTCAGTGAGTGGCAACTTGGAGTATACCAAACAAGCAAAGTGCCATTTACGAAATCCTGTATCAGCTGATGCACGAACGAACAAAAGTTAACATTACGTTGTCTATTCTGGGAGCACTGCCGACGCAGATTACACAAGCAGAAAATACGCGACAAGAAAGAGTTTCTAGATTAATTAAAAGATTTTATTTTACGTGGTCACAAAACAGTGGTTGTAAGTGTTACATACTAAACTTCGTTATAAAGTATTAATGTAGGGGTTCAAAATTAAATTCACAATAAATCGATCCGTAGCCAAATTAAACGCCACTTCAAAATCTGTCCATGTCTCCAACCATGGTTTCCATACGTGCTTGATACAGAAATATACAAAAGCATACAAAAATATTGCACAATGTAGTTGATTTATTTTTATAATAATTTGACGAAATGTATTTCAAATTCGTGTCGTTCCGAGCCAGTAATAGAAGAACAGTCAACTTTTAAAAAGATGGAATAAAGAGACTGGCTGAGCTGCTATCTGTTGAGCAATGCAAATGGCTCATACCTCGCCCTGTCATCTGTTCACTCTTTCCCGAAGCATTACCAACCAGAAAATAATAGCTTTCGTGTGTGATATAAAACAAATTTACGAACAGATACCAATAGTTTTATTTATCCGCGAGCTCTGCAGAGCTTTTAAAGTAACATATATTTGTTGTACTGTAATTTTTACTACTAGTTATTTCTATTCGGCCCGTATCGTTCTTCTACGTAAATTATACGCCATATTGTTCTCTCGAAAACCCATTTCCTTGTTTCCATGTTGTAAGTATATTGTTTTTATAAAACGAAGAAAGTGGGACACGCGTGAATAGTTTTTAAGCAATTCTTGCGCTCTTCCACGTCACATATGTCTAACTCGAACTGTTTGGTATCAGTAATAGCAGAATTAATGCATTGCAATCAATAGTCGTTGGTGAGTTGTTGGCGAATAGAAGAGCGTTGTTAATCAAATTTCCCGAATTAATTTTAGTTCCATTTATATTAGATACGACGCTCAAAGTGTGATAATACCTACAACTACCGTCTCGCAGATGTTAAGCCAAATTCGCTGTCTCGGAGAAATTTAAAAAAGTTGGCAATAATTTTCTACTTCTGTAACCTAGAAATTTTTTTTAGACAGACCTCAGTCTAAAATATCTTAAAATATGTTTAGCATTTCGGTACAATAGCAGGTGGATTAGCTGACAGCGTGTTGATAAAAAAAATACAGCCTCCGCTTGACGCACCAGCTGACAGCGAAATGATACATAAACGAAAAGTAAACATTGGCGCTACTTTCGTCAAACTGTCAAAATCTTGCCAAGTTACATGAAACAGAGAGTACAAAGCGCTTGACAAGCGCTGCAGTGTGTTTGAAATCCGCGTTTTTTTTTTTTTACGAAACCATTAAACGTGTCCCCATGATACCAACGTAAGAAAAGAAAACACACTTCAGACGAGGTACGTATAAAACTCTCAATACGTCATGTACATAACAAATGCCAAACCCGAGCCCCTCCAACATTGCTAAAAGCCGCTGTATCACAACGCTGTATCTCACAATATACTGGCTGGAAACATGTGAAACTATTAGAGGGACCTGCATTGAACCTTGCTTCAGACTTTCCACCAATAATAAGATAGGGCGACCGCTTAAAGTTCCATAGGTATAAGCAGCACAACGGAAAGAAACACTGCACGCCAGTTCAGCGCCTAGCTCGTAAGAGCGAAGGGGCATCAGGTGCGCGTGTTATTGCCGTCCTTATCGCTCCCGCGCTTCGCTGCCTCAAACGCGGCAAAAACCTCAAATTAGGTGGCGCCCTTAAAATCTCAAAATTGAACCATATTGGTGTTTTAACGCTAAAGCTCGAAATAATCACCCGCATCAGAATGCATCAAAAATATTTCCTGTAAATATTTAATTAATTCCTCTGTATATCAATTTTTGTATTTTTTGAAAATAATCAAAGATCGCCCGAAGTTAAATACTAAATGCATGCGAACCAAGTTGTTGGATTTGTAATGAATTGCGGCACGCTTCTCTTGCACGAACCATGATTTTAAGTTGAAATTCTCATATGAAGGTATAAAACATGATGAATATTATTTTTAAAATGAATGCTATTTGTCACTGACATTATGCGATGAAAGCATGAAATATCCTCAAAATATAGAAACAAAATTTTTGACTATTGAGCATTATTAACTGGCAGGCCATCGAATAACTTCTACCTTTGTGAAATTTTGGCTATTCATATTTCCGGCTCGCGAAACACCCGTGACTTGTGAGTCGAATTTCAGAATAAACCGAACATTTACATATTTTATTCAGTTTTTCACTCTCCTAAAATTTCGCGATTGTTATTCTGTCCATAATTTCACACTGATTAGGTTTCGTATATTTCCCAGCTCAAAATTTACTAAGGCTGTGAGCAGTCGAGATCCAGGTAGGTAACTTCCCATGTATCACGTTCCTAGAAAATGGCAACAGTACGGCGGACAGCAATATACCACTAACTGTAAATATATATACCTTTAACGAAGAAAGATTTCAAACGGAAGTCTGCAAATTTTCTTTCGGTGTGTAGACTTATTTATAAGTGTATTGTTTTTAAATTACATTCATTTACAACTACCTGATTCTAGCTAAGATACTGGGATACAGAATGCATCATTTGCGGAGAAACGTCCCAAGAAGACTGGATCCAGTGTCATAAATACGAAGAATGTACGCACGAAGCGTGTGTGGAGATTGACCCTTCGGAGGAATACTACTTTTGTGATGTATGTAAGGCCGAAAAACGGTTTAGTCATCATTAAATCTATGTCCGGGGCTACCCTCCTAAAATTTATCCACTCAAAATTGAAGCCTTATTTCAAGACTTGATATAAGCTAAGCTATTGAAGCTATCAGATTGTTACTTAATTATAATTGTGAGAGATATGTTGTATTTAAATTCTAGCATAAAAATAATAAATTTAATACTATTAATTTTCAAAATGTCATAAGTTTTATTTGTGTGGCCGGGGCCACCCACCTCTCCCCTAATTTATATCTGTGTGAATTTTGCAGATGACAATACATGTATAGTCAACCTAAATCGGGTCNACCCACCTCTCCCCTAATTTATATCTGTGTGAATTTTGCAGATGACAATACATGTATAGTCAACCTAAATCGGGTCTTTGTCAGCAACGTACGACGCTTATGTAGCGAATAAGCTGAAACGGTGAATATTTAGGCTAAATATATGTTATGAACACAGCATCTGCTAATCAAGTAAGCATATATTGACTTTCATACACAGCTTTCCTGTAAATTAGGACACAACGCAAAACCCAGATATTAAATCTAACATAAATGTCGGTCAGAAGGCGTACAAGTGAGATTGTTTTCCATTCAAATTACATTAACTGAAGAGGTTAGGTCACCAGTTTTAAAGTTTATTAACAGAAGTCCGTCTCTTTACCACGAGTAGGTTAGCATGTAAAGAGAAGCGTGGATTTTTCAATCATATTAGTGTTACTGAGAGAATCGTGTCACCCGTTTTGAAGTTCAACGTTGGAAGTTGGTTTCTTCTTTGCCGCACTTTGAAAGATATGTTTAGTGAAGAGTGGAAGTGGAAAATGTTTCATAGATAGTCATCGGCATCGCGTTCGTTCTTCATGCATTATTGGGTGCGAGACGTCATCTGATTGCAGGGCGATAGCGCGCTCGCACCGGCAAGTGCGGAGGGGCCGTGGGTTCCGGTAGCCAGTTCTGCGAAGCTGGCGGCTGGAAGGTCGCTTCCCGACGGCGAGTCTGGCTCACGCCCGTCGGACGACGAGCGAAGACGTCCGTTGGCTGTCGAGAGAAGATGTCCGTCGGACGACGAGAGAAGACGTCCGTCTGACGACGAGCGAAGACGTCCCTCAGATGACGAGTGAAGGCGTCCGGGGGAGAACGAGGGAAGGCGTCCTCGACGATCATCCTCCCCCCGGGTCCCAGCGCGACCTGCAAGGACGGTGCGTCAGCAGGTCTCAGTTCTTCGTCGTCATCGTCGCTGTCGTCGAAGCCGTAGTCCGGCTCGAGCATCGCCGCGTCACTCAGGTCGGGGAGGCGAGGGAACGGCATGTGCCACGGCGCCAAGTGACTCGGGGGGCTGCGCCTCGCTGGTTGCGGCACACTCGGGTCCAGCACGCCCAAGTACCCTTGTGGGTCCGCGGCGGCGTCGTAACCGAGCTCGAATTCGTCTTCAGGTGGACGACCGTACAATTCCCCGGGATCTACCACTCCGAGGAACTCGTATATATCACTGGGATCTTGCTCGGGTAGCAGATCCTCTATTACCAAGCGTGGCGGCGACTTCCTGCGTGCTAGTAGCTGCCCCATGCTCGGATATGCCTGTGCATGTGCTCACTCTGTTCTCGCCTTGAGGATGTGGAGAACTGGCTAGGGTAATCAAACAAGAGGTTCTTTAAACTCTATCTTCTATTACGATTCCTGTGTAGGTGTGGTTATCTTCACCAGTCTTACGGAGTGTAAACATAAACGACTAATAATTTTGAAAGAAGAAATTTTTTTCNAGGTGTGGTTATCTTCACCAGTCTTACGGAGTGTAAACATAAACGACTAATAATTTTGAAAGAAGAAATTTTTTTCGCGCTAAGACACTACAAATTTAACGTTTTTCTTTTTCAGTATTACTATGACAACAAGCCAAACAATGCTCTGAAAAATGAAATTTCTAATTGTTCTTTCGTACAAAAATTAAGAATATTGTTGCTCTGAAAACACACGTTGTTTATCAAAATTGTAATACTAATAAAATATNTTTCGTACAAAAATTAAGAATATTGTTGCTCTGAAAACACACGTTGTTTATCAAAATTGTAATACTAATAAAATATTTTTTTTTAAATTTAGTCCAACATACTTATTTTCGAACTGTTTAGCTACAGAAGTATGCGTACCAACTACAATTATNTTTTTTTTAAATTTAGTCCAACATACTTATTTTCGAACTGTTTAGCTACAGAAGTATGCGTACCAACTACAATTATCTCACATGTACGGTAAATATTTTTATAGAGGAATACAGTAAAGTAATATTTTATTCAATACGAAAACAACGTGTAATTTTGCTCACGTATCTCAGCAATAACACGTAACTGGGAAAACATATCACATTTTGACTTTCAACAAAAACTCATTTGCAGTTTTCTACTGTAAGATAAAATATACCGAGAGAGCATGATCTTAAGTAATTTTTAATGAAATTCCTTACATAGTCATATAACGCAAACAAGAGTGTTTTATTTTCTGTACTGGCTAATTTTCAGGTATGAGTTCTTTATGAACGCTGTCTATATTGTTAATATGGCCAGGTGTTCAGTGTTTTTATATAGTGGGCAGTAATGATATTAACGAAAGCATTTGCAAGCAAGGCAATTTAAATTCTTTTATTTTTTGGTTATTTACGCCACAATTTTCTTGGCGATGGGGAAATACTTTGACGCTAATGTAAACCTATGAATCTTTAATCAGAACATTTTTTCGCAGAAAAATAATACGTGTAAGTCATCTAAAAAGTCTAGGTAACTTTTACATTCAAGAGGGAATTTTTGTATTTATAGCAGACCAACTTGTATCACAAAAAATACAAGATATATATATATTGCATTTCAGTAATCAATTAAAGATATCCCGATAGCCAAAAACTTATCTCGTGTTCTCTCCCAGCGCTGTTATATGGGCTCGATTACCTTTGTAGTCACACCCGCTATTTCTTATGTAGGAAACGCAGTGGATGTTACCATAGTCCGGTTATATTTTTTTGAGATACTACTGTGTCACGTAACACAGCTTTACTTCGCCTTCCCAATTCTTTTCTCGTTTATTTCGTTCGATCTTCTGGCATAACGGAAGTGTAGGTGACCCATAGTTAAAGAAGCGGATTATATTTCCCGTCTTTCTCCTTATATCTGTCGTCCACATCGTTGCGTTTCGACAGGAACAATCGTGTGTTGTTCTTATTATGTCACGGCACTCTATTCCATGTATCATCACATTTTTTTTAAAATTTAACCATTAGTACATTACTCCGTGTATAATGCACTTGTTTGATTCAAATTTGTTACTTCCTTTGACATTAACGTAATTAATTTTTTGGTTAAATAAAATTTTCACTACAATTTCTAATATAAATTGTAATAAATTTATCATTCAAAATGCACATAAGACATAAAAAAGGTATATCGGTAATTAACAATTATGAATAGTTATTATGAAAACGTTATTTCAGTTTCGGTACGATCTTTACAAAGCAAACTTTTCTTAGCGTCATATTTATATTTTCAAGGAGAGAATTATTTTATGTTTGTGTAAAATTAATTTTTTATTGTCTGTAAAGCACACAAGTACGGTGCGTTTATTTTCTATATGTTTCTCTTTTTTAGACTTTGGTACGTTTTGCTTGCACGTGTCAGAAGTTACATAGCGGGATACCCGAGAAGAACTTAAGCAAAAATACTATATATACTCAAGTAAACATATAGGTTGAATTAGTGATTTATACAAGTGAAACGCTCCTCAGCGGGTAGCTTCAGTTAAATTGCTGATAATGAAAAGCAGCACAGCTGACTGCAGCACAACTTAATGCCACAGAGTACTCACAAGTACAGAGGTGAAATAGCAGCATGTTTCGCCAATTCCAGCAACACGCGCCAGCAAAATGCCGTCACTAGCCATCAACATCTCGGAGCCGCGTTTGCCAATCAGCGCCTGCAAACTTAATCGCCACCCGGCAGCCCTGCCACTAGGGTAACCTTTGATTGGACGCAGTAGCCAATCAGACGCAAAACCCGTTCTCTAAAGCTTCGCGCAGCCAATCAGAGACCGAGTACGCCTGCGTTAAAGGAACAGCGAAATTCGCAGAAGAATGAAAGCAATCTACCTCATAAATTGATACTGAATGCAATTCGTTATAAAACAGTTAACATTTTTTAACATAATTAAATTATACGACTCAAATAATAAGAGGAATTTTGGTGATTTCGTAAGTAAGTTTCACTGACCTGTAGCAATTACAACTGTTTGAGATTGAAAATTCGTGGTGTGGATTGAAAGTGATTTCGATGGGAATATTCTTGGAACATTAATGTAAATTACCTTGATGAGGGTGCAGACATAAATATTTACTGGCATAGGATATTACTTTATTCAGTAGCAACATAATTACGAGCGCGGTATTTTGCCTTGGTCCCAAAATAGGCCCTCGTAATGTGAAGGTAGAGTGTCAATTCCACCCTACTCAATGACTGAATCTAAATGTGCAAATGAAAATGATTCGGGATGCCTTGTATCAGCTTCATATATTAATTGCTCACTTTCGTAACAAAAAAAAATTATATAAAGTGTCTGAAAACTTGAAAGGATCAATTATGGTCTAAATTTTATGTTTTATGTTATCAATAAATCACAGTGCTTGTAATGCTATGAAGCTTTCCTTGTTATGTTAATAAAAGACATCAAAATTGATGCTGAGTATCTTTGTAGGAATGCGAGTCCATACACAAATTTTAAACTGTGTATTTTCGAACTCCAAAGAATTTTACTCTCAAACACAAATAGCTTGATTGCAGAATTGTGGAAGATTTCAAATATATAAATACTTATAACTGACAATAATATTTTATTTGCTATGATAGTATGTGATCCAAATACGCGGCTATGAGTCTTATTAGATGCTGTCAGACGTGGAAGTAATAATATACAACAGCATTTAACAGTGGAATATAAAGTGCAGAAGTAATTGATAATCGTGCACTGTAGAGGTTTTTGTTTACGGACAGAGTTTTAAATATTTTCATGAACAGTAGATAATTATATATTCGGGCCAGTTGCGAATGAAGATTGTTTTGATTACGTCAAAGAGTTGCTATGTCTGGAGCCCACCATATCACCTTATAATCAGTATCTCCATTACCAAAACAAATTTTTCAGCAGAAAGGCAACACCTTGCATGATACAGGTGGTTTTAGAAGTCAACTATCCCTATATTTTGAAGAAAAAAAATAAATTTCTGTAAACCATACATTATTAGATGCAAAACAGATATGAAGGGAATAATTCTCGGTTAGAAGAATTGATTACTGAAATACAAAACGAAGTAGGCAGATTTACCTATTAAATCATACAATTATTCATGCATATTTAAGCGCTAGGCAAACAGATTTGGCCAATAAATTGGAACGTTCACAGGACATATTTGAGAGCGATCTTCAACCTTTGTGTTGTGGGGCACGAAAAAAAAAAGAGAAAAATATAACCCGCTAAACAATAGCAGGACGTTGTGCAAATAATTAAGAGAAAATTGCAAGGAGTGAAGCATTCTACGAAAAAAACGAAGTCGGGGACGCTGAAAAAGCATTAAAATTAGGGTTTTAAAATACAGTGCAGTTCCCCCAGCGTCAAGTAGAACGGACGAGGGAAAACGAAAGATGCGTGGAAGCTAATCTCGAAATACACGCGGCTTAATTAAGCACGCCTTTTCAATGAAATCAAACGTGAAACAGAAGAATGCGGGGAAAGGGGACAGCTAAAATGTATATTAATGATCACGAAAATAGCACTAAGTGGCACTGATCTTAGAAAAAAAAACCCAGTAACGGGTCATGTAAAACTGATGTAACCACGGATTCCTCCATACCTACATATTCACGTGAATTCAACATTAGTAATCATGTTCCACTCGGAATCTATACTCCACACATAGTATCATGCAAATTCAAAATGTTATGAATTTAGGAATGTCGAATCTATTAGCGAATAAATAAAGAAAACAATAGCTCTTCTATCTATAATTAAAAAAATAAGTGGAAGTCCTTATCTTTCTTTTAAGTTTCTATATTTCTAACCATTTTAAAAGTTATTTTAGTTACAATATTTTGAATGCTTTCTTTCAAAAAGATTTGCGGATAAATTCGCTTGGAGAATTTTCATCCGATGAAGAACGTATAATTAAATAAACTACCCAAGTTTCCATCTATACCTTCCAAGCTCGTATCAAAATAGCGGTGGCTGCAAAATTAATCTCCGTGCTATTGAGTGTACAGTATAACATCAACTGCAGTTGGACTGTGTTGGTGGGAAATATATGTCTCTGAACGCCATCTGAAAACGATTATTGCTTTGACATTATAAGAGCGTCACAATCGGAATTAAATTGGAGCTTCTGCATCGTTGATGATGAGTTGGAAAAATGTACAACAAAGAAGGGAATATATAGATGTATCCTTTTGCTTGTGTATTTTTCCCGAGTCTTAAATTCACGTTAAATTAATCGCCCGACAAGTCACGTTATCGCAGCTAAATATTAGCACACCGATAGAGCGACCAATGAAGTAGTTTCATTTTCGGCATTGGAAAAAAAAATGGCGGAACTTCTCTTACCGTACAAATGCGACAAAATTTTAAACTCTTCTAGATGAAACTGAAAGACCTTAATAATATGCGTTCAGAGATGTAAATAAAATTGTGTTACAAAAGGACGCAAGGTCTTCTAAGGAAAACATTGAACAAAAACTAAAACCTGCTATTACATTAGCCATAATCAATTTTATACGTACCCGTTTCAACAAAAAATATAACGTGCAATCAATAAAAAAACTGTTCGCCGTTACAGCTACCTAGTCTGGGTAAGAGTTAAAAATCTATATTCCTCTCCTACAATATGATCGATAAGAATAACAGTTTCATACTGCCAAGTGAAAAAACCCTACAGTACCGAAAACTGGGGTAACTTGACAAACTTTAAAATTGGTTCTCTCGAAATTGGAAACAAAAACATTTTTGTGGTGTCCCAAAAACTTCAGTTATGATATGTCAATAAAAATCACTTTGTAGTAAACTGAAGGACTACTTTTTTTTCCTTACTATCCATAATCTTGAACACGTATCAGAAGTTAATAAACGTATGTTTTACTTTTCATGATTGCACAAAAAACCTCTTGGAAAAGGCAGTGGAAAACTTAAATCACGGTGGCCAAATCGGGAACCGAGCCTGCGCCTTCCCAAGTGCGAGTTCACTGTGTCATTGCCACAATGTCACCTCGCTCGGCTTATCGATAGTTGGCTTCAGTAAACGCAACTTGTATGCTGATCGATGAATGATGTTCGATATACTTCCGCTGTACGCACCCAACAAGTTTGCCTTCGTTTGAGAGATGCGCCAGGTATTCCTCATACCGGACATTGCACACCAGCTTCATTTCCATGGGGGGATGGTACTGACGAGGTGTATACCGTAGAGCTGAAATTGGCCTTAAAATGTTACTGTGAACAATGCGTGACACTAGAAACACTAAAGAAATGTAAGTAATAAAAGTCGTCCATTGTAAATAATTATGCAAAAAAATCTTTCAATACAATAGACAACATAGTTTATGATAGAACAAATTTAACGTCATCACAATGATATAGAGAGTGATGATATTTGGGCGGCTCAACAGCAAGGTCTTGGGAGCCAATGAGGTTGAAGTGAGGTGCGTAGGGAGCAGCGCCGGAATGATGGGACGGGGTAAACGGGAGATCTTCGAGAAAACCCGCCAACCAGCGGCATCGTCAAGCACGATTCCCTCTTGCGAAAATCCGGAGTGAGCCGGCCGCGGATTGAACCAGGTTAGCCTTGGCGGGAGACTTGCAGAACTAACCACTCAGCCACCGTGACCCCTTCCAACGATAACGTTTTTATGACGTTACACGTTATTTACAGTCGAATAAATAATTTTACGAAGGGTAGATGTGAGCACTGAAATAGCNAGCAGAACTAACCACTCAGCCACCGTGGCCCCTTCCAACGATAAAGTTTTTATGACGTTACACGTTATTTACAGTCGAATAAATAATTTTACGAAGGGTAGATGTGAGCACTGAAATATCANACGTTTTTATGACGTTACACGTTATTTACAGTCGAATAAATAATTTTACGAAGGGTAGATGTGAGCACTGAAATAGCATTGGTTTACTCAGTAATCTTGTAAGTAATTTTTACATTAATTTAATACTCCGTACGGAGTAATTTGTTAAATGTNCATTGGTTTACTCAGTAATCTTGTAAGTAATTTTTACATTAATTTAATACTCCGTACGGAGTAATTTGTTAAATGTTAGCGTTCCGGTGAAGTGCGTCGCCGTGTATTTGTGGGCAACATCCTGGTCTCTCACCACCGCGTCTTCCCTGCACGGTCAGTAGGAAGGGTGACGAGGTGCCATGGTGGTGTGTACGTAGGCGAAGTCCACCTTGCTGGGTCGTGTGGGCTGGACGTTCGACCCAAAGCTCGTGCCCTGGGCAAGAGCGTCGACGACATCGAACGACGTGGTGGGGACGGGAAACGCCGAGTCCTCGNCTCGTGCCCTGGGCAAGAGCGTCGACGACATCGAACGACGTGGTGGGGACGGGAAACGCCGAGTCCTCGTGCGCTGCCAGGCCCCGGCCATCCTTCACCGCCTCGCGGTCCAGCTCCCAGCAGTCGACGACAGCCGGGTAGGACTTATGGACCGCGCCCGATGCCTGGCCGCCCGTTGCCCACGCCAAATGGTCCGGAATGAGGGAATTTGGCGGCGGAGAGCGCGCCAATTCTGGTCTGCGCCGAGGTTCTCCTGCCACTGCCTCGCGTGGAAATTCCAACGTGTCGTCGCCAACCACGAGGACTTTAGACCGAGGTGAGACGGGATCCGGGCCCTCATTTTCACTCGATTCGTGATGCGTATCTGCAAGATCAACCGCTGTTCGGCGAACACCTTCGTCGTCGACGAATGCACCGCTATCTTTCTTGGCAACCTCTTCATTCTGGTGATGGTTTGTCGAGTTAATCAGGCCCATCTTACGAATATTGCTTGCCCCACTTAAATTTGATATGTTTCTGAAGCAGACATCTAGTCGGGATGGTCTAGAGCAGTTATAAATCAAAGCAGTGATAGTTGCGGCTCTTACAATATTGCATATTTATTCATGTTATTTTTTATTAACCACTCTAAGTTAGGTGGAGTCCTAATGTAGTGGGATTCTACATTCTGACATTTAATACATTATCTAATTCGCATACATATTAGTAGGGTCGCTTAACATGAAAATGTGGACACACCGGGTAAAAGCATAAAATTTTTTCCAGGTACTACTTAGGTACTTAGGTTTCAATTTTTGATAGGAACGAACTTCTCCGTCGGCCATATTGGATTTTATGGCGGCCATTTTGAAATATAAGTATATTATCAATCTCGTCATCTAAAACACTTAGGACCACAAATTTGGTGTCTAAGTATACATATTTGGGGTCAGGGAATACAACTACACAATTTATTAATGTATCAGGCTATATATTTATTCACTAATATATGTACCAATTACAAACTATTCACCAATTAACTGTTTTGTCCACATTTTCTAATATATTTTTTAATATATTTTTTCAGATTGAATTGTAATACAAGATGGATTGGAACAAGTGTGTGATCTGTCAGAAAATAACTTCAGAAAATGGATGGTCTCAGGGCCTCAACAAGCTAGGTTATTGAAGAAGTTTCAAGATAACTTCATCCCTAATCACGACAACAGTTATCATCATCATGAAAAGGGATTTGCCACACAGAAAACATTTAAGGAACAATCATTAAGTCTATATAGTCATAAAAGACTTTGGAAATCCCTTTATGAATGACAATGACGAGCTATTGACTCTTGACACACGAAATGTTTTAGATGAATGTGTAGTAAGTACAGTGCGGACAATTAAGAGTGTAGGCCAGGATCAGTATGACAAGTATAGCAAATCAGTTAACACTGATTGTACTCGCCCTATTATTGCACCAATAAAAATAAATTCACTTCCTTTATTCAGAAATCCTATCCAAAATATAAAGACAAAAAAAAGAGAAACATATCATTACTTAAGACTGATGTTTCTCTGTTCTCTCAACTGTGCATAGTGATGCAGCATGGGAAGAGCGGCATGACTACATTCTTCAGCCATAAGAATCATAATTTGCCCCCTTCACTATCTGAAGTTGGAAGTCTGCGCTTCGGAAAGAAGTCAGCTCTTATAAAAAATCTGAACAAGGATTCCCCAAATGATCCTCTTGATTATGTTGATGTGAAACTTCTCGATGGAGCCGCTGTTCTGCATGTCATCCCCCCAACTACCAACATTGTCACATTTGATGATTACCCTGATTATATATTCATTCCACACATAAATAAACAATTAGAAAGCTGCAAACGAGTTGATATAGTGTGGGACAAATACATTCCGACAAGCCTCAAAGAAGCCACGAGAGAAAAGCGTGGTAAGGGTGTTAGANTGATATAGTGTGGGACAAATACATTCCGACAAGCCTCAAAGAAGCCACGAGAGAAAAGCGTGGTAAGGGTGTTAGGAGGAAGTGTGAAGGAAGGAACAAACTCCCAATTAAATGGGCCGATTTCTTAAAAGATCCCACTGACAAACAGGAAGNAGGAAGTGTGAAGGAAGGAACAAACTCCCAATTAAATGGGCCGATTTCTTAAAAGATCCCACTGACAAACAGGAAGTTTTTTTGAATTCCTTTCAAATAAATTGGCAAATCGTGAATGTGCGGAAAGCAAGGTAATTGCCGTCACATGTGATGCTGGCGTTATCCTCCGAGGAACCGATAGGTCCATGCCATCATGTGACCATGAGGAAGCGGACACCAGACTGATAATCCACTTACAAGACGCACTTTTGAATGGCTGTAGTAACTGTATTGTGCGTACTGTTGACACGGACGTAGTGGTGATCCTCTTTGGCAAGTTCCATCACCTGATGACCTTGTGTGCAGATTTAAAGATTTGTGTTACTTTTGGTACAGGCAAAACATTTACTTATACTAACATTACTGCTATCTGCGAGAAACTGGGTGTAGAGAAATCCTTGGCCCTCCCTTCATTCCACAGTTTCACGGGATGTGATACCACATCGTCATTTTTTGGACGAGGCAAGAAATCTGCGTGGGAGGAGTGGAATTGTTATCCTAAAGTTACACATGCCTATACCTACATGGCACTCCACCCTTACACAGAACTTGATATTGGTAATGAAAATTTTAAACTACTAGAACGGTACACCGTGATATTGTACGATAAGAACTGTGAATTAGACAATGTGAATGNAATGAAAATTTTAAACTACTAGAACGGTACACCGTGATATTGTACGATAAGAACTGTGAATTAGACAATGTGAATTAAGCCAAGAAGGAGCTATTTTGTCACAAGAGTAAGTCAATGGAGAAACTTCCACCAACGAAGGATGCACTACTCCAACACTCCAAGCGAGCTGTATATCAGGCAGNAATGAAAATTTTAAACTACTAGAACGGTACACCGTGATATTGTACGATAAGAACTGTGAATTAGACAATGTGAATGAAGCCAAGAAGGAGCTATTTTGTCACAAAAGTAAGTCAATGGAGAAACTTCCACCAACGAAGGATGCACTACTCCAACACTCCAAGCGAGCTGTATATCAGGCAGGAGCATGGTGTACCAGTGAGCACAGTCAACAGCATGCTTTTAATCCAGAAGGCTGGGGCTGGACTCAGCAAGTAGACAGTGCATCGTGGGTTCCTGTATGGAGCATATTACCTATTGCTTCAAAGGCATGTACTGAGTTGGTTAAATGTAATTGTAAGAGTCAAAGAGGGTGCACTGGCAGGTGTGCTTGCAAAACTGCTCGTTGGAATTGTACTGAACTGTGCAAATGTTAATGTTTGAATACGACATAAGCAATCCTTCATATAATTCAACATCTTTTATATACGATTTCATAACACGATTCATTTTTATTTTTATTGTATAATTATTTATTTTATACCGTTTGTCATGTATTATTTGAATTGTTGAATAGTTTGTCAATGGCAGCATATAATTAGTAATATGTGTTGTGAATACCTTAAACTTCTTTACGATCTTATAAATTTGTTAATTTTTAGTTCATTAGTGAATAAATATATAGTCTGATACATTAATAAGTTATGTAGTTGTATTCCTTGACCCCAAATATGTATACTTAGACACCAAGTTTGTGGTCCTAAGTGTTTTAGAAGCCGATATATTAATAATATGCCCATATTTCAAAATGGCCTCCATAAAATCCAAGATGGCCTAGGCAGGAGTTGGTTATCAAAAATTGAAACCTTAGTACCTAACTAGTACCTGGAAAAAAATTTGGTGCTTTCATCTGGTGTGTCCACATAAACGCGAAATTCGACGTTAAGGGACCCCACTATATACATTCCTGTTTAACATACCTGTAAAGCGTAAACTAAACAAAAAACTGGTTCTATCTCTTAGTGTTTCATGTTATTTTGATACAATTTTTTTGTTTGGTTCTGGTAAATTATCACCATAGCAAACTCTAAACAGTACTTTCTTTTCAATAGTTAATACGAGTGCAACAATATTTATAATGACATAAAACACAAAACAGTCTTAAAAATAGTAATTGATAAAAAATGTCAAGTATCTTAACGGTTTTGCCAATATAAAAGCTACGTTTATGGTTTTATGTATTCGTAGGGAAATAAATATAGCAACTGTGTTAAAAATATGCCGGATTTTGTTTTATTTCTGACGAATTTAAATACATCAGCGTCTCTCCACAATTTCCTTCCCGTTCGCCAAAATGACTGGAGAAAACCAATAAACGAAGCGCAATAATCAAAAGAGATATAATTAAAAATAAACTGCTATGCATAACTAACTTTTTAAAAAGAACGTCAACGTGTGTCCTAATCATATGCCCATTATGCACTGAGAGAGAGAAAAATTACAGGTATGAAATACTCTAAGAACGTTAAAAGTTTAGGTTAATATCGCTATGTTTTTTTTAATTTACTGCTCGTTTGTTGTAAAATGTCCTCATAAGAAGATTTACAATGTGTAGATCCTTACAGAAATTTTTTACACTCTTAAATTCCAGGGAAATAAATTAACGTGTTTTATCATTCCACAATTCCGTGCTCAGCTAGTTTTGGTTTGTTGGAGAAATCTGTAAAGTGAAATTTATCATATAAGTGCTATTAAACAGGTGCAAGAGTAGATATGTAATTTCGTCCACTTAAGTTGTGCTCTTTGGAAAATATCCAATTTCCAAATACTTTAACGACTTAACAGTCACCACACAATTTCCTGGTTTCTTNTCACACAATTTCCTAGTTTCTTGATGGTGGCAATCAAGCAATTAATGTTTTACTTAATATATCATCTGTAAGCGAGAATTGTACAATTAAGTCCAATTTCTTCCTTTTCGAATTGGTAACTATTCAATTTGATTACTTCGTGTATTTCGTTACGATTGCAATATGTACTATCATCTCCTGTTTTAGGAACTACTTATGTAAGTTTGTATTTGTTGTTCCTTTTTTGTGTTAATCTGTCTTAGTCACCCACTCGCGGCTTGTGCAGAATGTGCTTAGATATGTTTATGAAAATTACTAACAGAATCAATGAAGAATTTAAAATGAATAATCACAATAGTTAAAGCTACCGGAAACGTTTTTATATATTTACTATTCTGAAATATTCTTAAGTTATCTGTGAACGCTGCTTACCACAATTATTACACTGTGGTCACAGAATGGAGATAAGAGATGCTCGAGTATTTGCCTATAACAGTAATTGCAATCCACTTGAGAAGGATCAGTCCTTCTTCCTCTATGCCCTCTCCAACATTATAACCTGTCGTTATCAGACTTGCTACTTTCCAAATGGAGTCCGGCATGTTCAACTCATTATCTCCACGTTTAAAATGAAGTGCAGAAATATATAAAACCTATGTTAATGTTATGTACAAACATGTACAGCATGTTTCCAAAACATGGGGATAAATTTCAGCGGTGTATTCCCGACAAAAATATAAAACTAAAATGTAAGTACCAAGCGGCCCTTAAAACATTTGTCATTTAAATTGCCTTTCTTTGAATTGCTGTTTTTCTTCACCTGGTAAGCAACGCGCGCTCTGTTTAGAAAGCCCAAAATGAATTATCTCACAAACGGCTCACCTGAGAAGACAAGACTGCCTTTTTTGTTAATTTAGAAGTGCTGATTCACAAGTTGTATTTAAAAATTGCTTAGAACGTTGTGTTACAAAGTTTGATGCAATCATATGGTGCCAATAGCCGTTTCCAAAAGGAACAGCGAATAAATGACTAACTGCGTTTTTAGAGGTGTAAGATCTCCTTTATACAAAACACCATTCGCCGATTTGTTGCTTAATCAGAAGTGGTTTCTGATATTTTTAACTAAACGCATTTTAAAACTCTCATTTTGTGGACCCATAGCTCCCTTAATAATCACTTTAGGGGATAAGTTATACATACATTTTCTCCTTATATTTTCGTAAGGAAGTGACTGCCGAAGTTTGTCCCGATGTATTAGAAACACGTGGTTAGTAGAAACACATATATGTTTATGTAAAACATATTCATGTAAACAAGCATATATATGGCCATACAAACTTATATAATGACATGTTTTCTCCATAGCACAAAGGCTATTTATCTACTTTCATTTCCAAAAAATGGTCGACGGCTCGAAATACTGATGATAACTATGCGACTCCTACAAAGAAAAGTAAACTTGATATTGAGGAAGAAACAGGAGGTGAAGATGATCATGAAATATCTGATGAGAAGGATGATGATTCTCTTTATGTTCCCACACATTTCACCAACGAGTTTCCTTCGACAAGTGGTGTGAAGAAGGCAGAAGGCGTCAAAAAAGGCTCGTTCATTTGCTGCTACAAGCAAAATGGAGAAGATAGAAGACGCTGAGAATACTGACTACATACTTAACGAATACACGAATGAACTTGATAAACTCAGACATTTGATCGCTTTGCAACAAGATGGAGATTTCTCACACATTAACGAGATATCTTCTATCATTAGTGAACTGAACGATCGAGGTTTTATCAGGTAAGACTGTTGCCAGCTTTCCATGACCTGCAAATATCTGAGAAATTTAAAGAGCAAATGTATGAAATAATTAGATAGTTAGAATGTATTTAATAAGTAAATAAATTAAATTTATCTATACATAATAAAGTGAGTTTAATTTCTTATACAGAGCATTCTGCTTTTCTGAAAGACTTATTAATTAAGTGGTGTGAACAATCGATTGCGAGACTCTATTTTAGATGAAATTTAAGCAAATGTGTGAAGGAGGAGGGCCCGTGATAGGATCTGAAGTATTATACCATACTCGGGTAGATTGAAAAATCGGCTGAGTTCTATAAGGCGAACGAATGAGCTGGGGAATATTTTTGAGGAATGTTTTGCAACTGGTTAGTTGGCCTGGTCATTTGTATCAGTACATTTTTTTCGAGATCGATTGTCATCGACTGTTGGCATAGCTGTGTTTTATGGTATATTGGCCTTGACCACTGTTCTAGCCATTTATGCAGGAGTTGGTCTTGGCAAGAGGCAGTCTTGGGTAGAGTTATGTATCATCAGGAACCGGTTAAGGTTTCGTTTAGAGAAAGAGAGAGGGGTGGGGATTCGTGTGGCTGGTTGATGGCGAGGGTGGATGGTGATATGTCGAGCTATTACGAGTTATTGTGGATGTTTTCCGGAATGAGAAAGAGGGGGATTCGGTTGAATGGATGGTGACATACGTAAATTGTGATGGTAGCTGAGCTATGGTAAGTAAATGGCAAGGGATGTGGAGCGACGAGAGGTGTGTTAGAGGAAGCTTGAAAAGGG
>NQII01008718.1:31327-60598 GCA_002778355.1 Clitarchus hookeri
TACATAAAGTCAATAATTCGCTTTGTGATTTGTAAGATTTATGGGCTATATAGCCAATGAAACACAGAGGTGGGGGTTCAGGCGTCTCTGATCGTAGTACCAGGGAGTGGCTGTGCTCTGCCATCTTAACGATAATCAAACTTTCATGGTCACACACATCCAACTTTGTTTTTCGTATTAGGTATTTAATTTTTTACTGAATGGTTTCTTACGTTTTGTAATTATTTAGCGATTTTTTCTTGATTTTCCGAGTTCAAGGTCATTTGGGTTAAGTTTATGCTTGCCAACATCCAACATGGTGGTCGGAGTCAGTAACGTATTATGTTCGTCAATTTTTACTACTGTTTCTTGGATTTTTTTACAATTGTTTCTACACTTTTGGAGTTCAGGGTCAATGGCATCGAGGTTAAGGTCACCAACATTCAACACGGGGGTCGAAGTTCAGTAACCTAATATGTTCGTCGATTTTTATTATTTTTTTCTAAATTATTGGTTTTGAAGGTCATTGGGGTTAAGGTCAAGGCCATCGGCATCCAACATAGGTGTCGGAGTCAGTGATGTAATATGTATCAGTTTCTTTTTTTTTTACAATTTTTCTCGAGTTTTGTGAGATTGCGGTGGCTGTTGACAAGGTGAAGTAGGGGGAAGGGGGCGTTATTGGATGAGTGTGTGTATGACGATATATATTTCTCGCTTTTTTAGAATTTAGTTTTTGATTTTTTGCGATTTTTCTCGATTATTTTATGTTTGGGCGTGGTAGGTCTGGGGAGGGGGTGATGTGAGGGCGGCGGAATTAGTGTGAGGTCAAGGTTGCATGTTCCTTGATTTTTTAAATTTATTTCGATTTTTAGCAATTATTGATTATTTATGATTGGGTGTGTTCGTGGAAGGAGGTGTGGTGATGGCAGTGGGATGAGTATGAGTTTAACATTATATGTTTCTCAATTTTTCAGATATATATATATATATATATATATATATATATATANGTATGAGATTAACATTATATGTTTCTCAATTTTTCAGATATATATATATATTTTTTAGATTTTTTTGAATTTTATGTTATAACTGAGTCGCACGTGGTGAGGAGGTGAGGTGATGCTGAAGAGGGATAGTGAAGAGGGAGGAGGGGTGGTAGAGGGGTGTGGACGTGGTAGGTGCAGGTTGTTGGTCGGTGGAGGCGGCCAGGTCCGCTGATCCTCTCCGGTGGTCCACTTGATCTGGCTCCGAGTCTCAACATCTCCTCTCCTGCTCTGAGGATAAGGTGACTCATTCTGGTAAGAGTCTCTAATCCTCTTGCCCGACTCAGAATTTTTTGGCGCTTGCTTTGAGAAACCGCAAATCCGCTTTCCTCATTTTTTTATTTTTTTTTTTTTGGAAATATTTTAGTGAAAAAAGTAATTTTTTGGTAAAAATAATTAATTTCGGAATTACATTTTTGGGGGGAAAACAGGTAATATTGTCGATAACATGGCCGTCCCAGGCCACCGACGAACGTGGTTACAGGCCGCGCCTACCAAGATAGCGGACTGATCCTGTGTCCTGCTTCTGAAATCCTGTCTCTGAAATCCCATATATACGTACAACACTCAAACTATTGATAATGGTAATAACAGAAATGTGTGTGTTGGTGTTTTAGCACTCTGTACGTCCGAATCAGTGATATCAATCAGTGAAATAACGTTCACTGTAAGTCAGTTGATAAGCTACTGTCGACTGGAGAATCAACAAGTGAACTGGGAACAAGAGAATTATATTAGTANACTGTAAGTCAGTTGATAAGCTACTGTCGACTGGAGAATCAACAAGTGAACTGGGAACAAGAGAATTATATTAGTACAATATTGGAAATTCAGAATAAAACACAAATACATCAGTGGAATTAAGCCACTTTATCAATTAGTTATCTGGTACTGATTAGAGTTGCGCAATTTTAATATTTTTTTTTCACCGATTGGCTAAACACTAACCGTTTCAAGTTTAGAGTATACAGCTCATTTGAACGTACTACACTGTACTGTAAAATAATAGGAACACATTCATCTCTCAACTTACATTCTCCATAGTTGAGCAGCAATTCTACCTTCTTGTTGTTAGAGTACGTTTCCGTCACGATAAAGTGTACTCTAACGTCGTATGCAGACTCCGAAAATATTACTACGCCCCTCAATGCCGAGAAACATTTGTCAACATTTCCGCAAATGTGTCATTCTACGGGCGGGAAAATGATCGTGGAATGCAGAAATTAGTGGCAATGCGGTGGACAAACGTAATCTGAACTCGGTTCAGCGCGCTGGCATTCTCTCCTCTTGTGCCTGATGCCATAGGGTTTTAAGATGAGGATTGCCTTCCAGACCTGTAACAAAACAGTACGCACAGCAAGCCAGCACAGACATTCCATTGCCACATCTTGTCACCTTTCAATAGCGCCAGGGTATGCTTCTGCTGTGTCATACCGGCCGGGCACAATCGCATTCCATATCTATCACCGTAATTAGAGAAGCGGCTGTAATTGAATGCAGGCCGATGGAGGGGGAGGCGGCTTTTCCGATCGTGGTGGGTTAGCGTGGATGCCCCATCACCTGTCGACAGCAACGAACTGAGTTGAACCCGCGCGTGCTACTTTGATGGGGCCGACGCCTGAACAACCTCTACGACCGCGCTTCGTGAACCCCTCTCACTGGACAAACAAGACCATCATCCCTTCACAAACGAACTTCAATCCCCTCAAAACCATTCACCAACACAGATGACACGCCGCTTATTCCACTGCGAGGTAATCATGGGTCATCATCACTTNCCCCTCAAAACCATTCACCAACACAGATGACACGCCGCTTATTCCACTGCGAGGTAATCATGGGTCATCATCACTTTCCCGCCCGACGTACTAAGGCAGTGTCCAATTTCAGGTATATACTGGCGTACTTGCATCCTTGCATACTTTACGTACCNCCGCCCGACGTACTAAGGCAGTGTCCAATTTCAGGTATATACTGGCGTACTTGCATCCTTGCATACTTTACGTACCCTTGGCAACATACTTGAATTCGGACAGGCAGTCTTGTTGGCTTTGGCAACAGCTACTAACCAGTTAATCTCTTTTAATGAACGTGTATTCCGACGGAGAACTTGATAACTGACGAAAGTAATAGGGGTAAATCAAAGGTTAAATAATATTTCACTTTGATTTACGTTACAATTTTTGTCTTGCTGGTTGTACGTGAATTTGATATTTTGATTGCTTGTTTTACTGTATCTTTTGTTGGCTATGAGCATAGGCCTAGTTAGAATTTATTGGTAAAGCCTTTTTTTAAGGCAAACCTTGCGATAATTATTAACTCAGTTCAAAATTCTATGTCAGTAAGTCTTAAATAAAATTTTATATAATACTTATGTCGGAAATTTTAATTCAAAATTTGCTTGTCAAAATGTCGGCACATATGCCACAAGTATGCGAGAAGTCTTAATTTACTTGTATACTTGCATTTTTCACTTGCAATTCGCACAGCACTTATGATGTCACCTCTGGGGACAGGTGCGCACAAGCATGCACTCAAGGCGAATTCGGACACTGCCTTAAGCCGCGCGGTAACGGGCAGTTACACGCAATATGAACTTTGTTCAGAGTTCTGGTTTCACCTTCTCCCGTGCCCATCCTTGTGTATTACAGGAGACGACTTCCTGAGCATTAAACATAAGAGTAAGGAGACCAGTCCAGCACATGTTATCACCCAGACATTCCAAGTGCCACGCTTGTCGCCTTCCCACTAGCACCGAAGCTCATTTCAGCAGTCGTGCCGGCAAAGAACTTAAACTTTCCAATCATAGTCCGGTGCCTGACCTCTGTGCGCTAATCAGCTGCAGTCGAATGCAATCCGGTAGGACATTAAGCCCCTTCCAATCGTGGCAGGTTTGACGTGGACACCACCTCGCCTGTCGACAGCATCGCACAGGGTTGAACGTGTGCGTCGAAAGACACTGAACGAGAGCCGAGAAGGTGGCAGCCATGAACACCTGAACACAAAGGTGATTATCCCTTCCCTCGACGGCCCGCCGTCCNACGGCGCTGGCTTGATACACTAACATGGAAACCTTAGACA
This sequence comes from Clitarchus hookeri, assembly GCA_002778355.1. NCBI lineage: Eukaryota > Metazoa > Arthropoda > Insecta > Phasmatodea > Phasmatidae > Clitarchus > Clitarchus hookeri. The sequence goes on from NQII01008718.1 coordinate 35,434, forward strand.
GTCAAAAATAGTATAGCTGATGCAAACTACATAACAACAATAATATAATGGTGAGAGGATTCAGTAATAAATTACAGCTATTTATAATATGGAAAAATAATACGAAACAAATAATTTAGCAGGTAAGGAATTAAATTTACTCGATACAGTTCAAGCTCGTAGGCATGATCAATAAGAAAATTAATATATGTGTTAAAACTTAGACCAATTTGTCCATGATTCAATAAATACTCAATTAATTAGCATAATGTTAACTATTTGTCGTTCCTAGTAAACACGTAGGACTTACGCACTGTGTAACTGAATTAAATATATATATTTCCTATTTATTCTATGACCTTTTCGCAACTTCCAGGTCAATTAAAGTTTATTCTCTGGTCAGCAATTTTAAAATTTTCTTCAAATTTACATATACTTAAAAAATTAACTCTAGCAGCTTTTCACATGAAAACTTTTCTAAAATGTTAGGATTTTCCACGTTATTATGAAGTGCACGTGGGAATAGAAGTTAATTTCAATAAGTGAAAAAAAAATAGTATGGTAGGTAGAAGCGTGACCGCTTGACATTTATTAGCTACGTCAACCAGTTCCATAAAATTAATTAACACATATTTACGTCTCACAAACTTGTTTCAACTATGCTAAATGTCATATGTAATACTGTGAACGGGTTACAGGCACTGTACTTCTGTACCAAATTATCTGCAGTAGGTTTTTAAATGCTCCGGGTGCATGCATCGGCAGAGCTAATGTTGAGGCTTACACTATGCACATTGTCTTTCGTTAAAACCGTAATCTATATTAAGAGTGATAGCAGTAGTTTTGTTTATGTAATCGTAACTAATTTAACATAGCTGAAATAATAAGAAAACAACTAGAATGTCATACTTCCGCCATACATTTTGTGATGTTGCTATATTTCTCTATCTCTTTTTAAAACATGGAAGGTATATAAGAGAAAATAATTTTTACCAACTATTTGTTACATTTCTTTCTCATTTTGCAGTTACTGAGGTTTATGATTTCTTTGTCAATAGTTTATTAAATTATTTTATTTAATTAAAAATATATTTAACTCGTAGTATATCGTTGACAACTTAATTTTCGTGTTCATCTTTGTATCAAAATGAATGTGTACGATTAACAGTATTGTTTAATTAATACGCTGACATTCCCACAAAAATTCGCTTACCCGTGTAATGCATATAATTCCGTGTTACTCTTAATAAAACACAAAATTTCAAAAGGGAAAACACATAAATATTTGATTTATATTTATAAAATTGTACATTTCACAATTAAAAATAAAATGTTTTATTATTTAGTGATAAATTCAAGCAATTCATTTTCCTAATAGGTTTGTAATATTGCTTTCCCTTTGTTTTCTGCACTNATTATTTAGTGATAAATTCAAGCAATTCATTTTCCTAATAGGTTTGTAATATTGCTTTCCCTTTGTTTTCTGCACTGTATGCCGTACCCTGATTATCTAGATGTTTTCCGATATGAGCTGTTATTTCATAACTGCTAGCGTAATTTCATAAACAAATTACTAACCAAGAGCTGCAAATAATACGTAGTCCGTATTTAGTACTTAATTTATGGACATATTCCCTGAAAAATTAGCTTATACATAATAAATAAAACAGCTTCCCTTTATTCAACAGAGGCGAATTTCAAATTGGGTAAAGTTTTCTATTGAAAAAAATTATGCAAACAATTTCTAGAAAAAATTGTTAGTGTAATAATATATATATTTGCTTCCTATAAGACGAATCTGCGTTCAGTTACGTAATACTGCATTATTTAAAATTATTAAAAATTGTATCAGATTTTTTTAGCACACTGTCAGACCACTTAAGAACCGTTTTCCAAAGTTACTTGTTTGGCATAGAAAAATAGCCGTTCAGTTTTTAGTACAAGTAGTTTCGTTTAGTGAAAGCCGTTATAATATTAAATCCGCGAAAGAAAGAATTATATGCCGTGTTATATACTCGCATTATTTGAAATGATTTTTCCTGGCAAACAATTAACGTCTTTGACTATTACCTAAGATTGTAATGTTCTTTAAAAAATGAAATTGTCNTGATTTTTCCTGGCAAACAATTAACGTCTTTGACTATTACCTAAGATTGTAATGTTCTTTAAAAAATGAAATTGTCGAAGTTGTAACTTACTAGCTTAAATTAATTGAAGTAAACAGGAGAAATTATAAGAAAAATTTATAAAAATTAAAAATACTTTATACTGTACTTTTGTTTAATTATATACTAGTAAAGCTGTAGATTCAATGAAACTTGCTAGCAGACACGTGCAGAACGTACCACTGAAAGCACTATCTCACAATATCAATATTACTGAATAAGCCTAAGTTTTTTGGACAGCACATTTCAAATATATATCATTCTTTAGCACCATTTTAGTTTTACGAGTAAACGAAAAATATGTTCATNCAAATATATATCATTCTTTAGCACCATTTTAGTTTTACGAGTAAACGAAAAATATGTTCATATGGTCACGAGCATAATTGTAAGAATTAAATTGTAGGTGTTCTTATATTAATTTATGTTTGGAAACAACCATTATTTGTTTTAACTCTTATNATTGTAAGAATTAAATTGTAGGTGTTCTTATATTAATTTATGTTTGGAAACAACCATTATTTGTTTTAACTCTTATCAGAAACTTTACCCAATATATGGACAGTTACGAATTAAGTAATTTCAATAATTTACGTATAAAAAGTATAAAATCGAGTCCAATGAAGTAAGTCCCACACATGTGGAAGAGGTCATTTTATGTTAAGATCATATTTCGTAGTCTCTTATGAAACACCTACTTCCAATAACCGCAAGCAAACGCAAACTTTTTTTTAGTTCATGTAAGCAAGAGTTATTTCTTCTCTAACTTATACNCTTCCAATAACCGCAAGCAAACGCAAACTTTTTTTTAGTTCATGTAAGCAAGAGTTATTTCTTCTCTAACTTATACTGATATAATTAATAATCATTTATCTTTGCAACATACCAATCTATAAATTTACCTAGACTGAGTGGGTTGAGACATACCACCAACACATTAGTCACGAGAATTTAAATGGAAATGAGTCTATGGTTGTGGAACTAAACACGTTGTTTCTTATCTCCATTTCATAACTATTTTAAGTTACCTTAAAACATGAGTTTCGTTTAATTATAAGCATTCTAAACACAAAAACGTGCAAATAAGAAAAAATTAATTTGTTTACGTTATTTTCAGATTTTTGTTCCCAATATTCTGTTATATTCAATTAAACGACATGCAATATAAAATGCAAGCAGCAATTATTTTTTAAATAAAGTTCTTTAGTTTTTTTGATTTTCAGTTTTCTGTGCTGAGGAGGGAAACTACATTTAATATGAACATTTTATTTAAAATTACATGTTTGGCGTAACTGAAACCAAACCTTTTTTTATTTTTGTAAAAAAAAAAAAATGTTACATACACAAATATTTATTTTTTGCGTGCATTGGCCAGACTGATTGTCGATTTTGATGTGAGGTAAAACATGAGCTGGTTTTACGAGGCGTAAGTTTCTCGCTGAAGAAAACGTTTATCGGGTAAGTTGGTGGATCGGACGCTCTCCGTCTCTCTCGCTCTCTCAAGCCGGAGTATGCAAAACGTCGCCAATCACGCGCCGCTGAGCCGCGATCCACTTAGATGAATATTTACATGGTAAAGGAGAATTATGCAGAACGACTTCGTCCCTCTCATACGCCGGCATTCAGGAATTTCATTACGACACCGATTACGACAAGACAAATACGCTTATCTGGAGGTGGCAAGGCGATGAACGGCGTCAAATGAAATGATTTAGAAACGAAATATAGTTTTCTGAATACTCACAAAACATAAAGCATATTTTACCTTCAATCGTAATGTGTTTTAAAACTGCAAAGGAAGTCATCTTATTAATTGATTATTTCAAACGGAGTGACATTAATGTACCCGCAAAGACATTATGTTCTGCTACTATAAATTATTACAAGGTTTTGTTTCAATAATTACATTACACTATTTACTCATCTTCATTAACGTTGAATTTTATTACCGCCGTAATCTATATATATTATAAAACTCAACGCCTCTCTGTCTGCGAGTTAGTGCGATTATCACTCGAGAACCACGTATCCGATTTACGTGTTTTTTTTTAATTCATAGCTATGTTCTCTGGCCAGGTTTTAGTATATATTTTGTTTCGTAAAGTAACATAAGGAATAAGCAGTAGTAAATAATGGTGTAGAACAAAAAATACCTGAAAAAAAATCCGCGGTAGCATATACCTAACTATAACAGAGAAACCCTAATAAATGTTTTTACCATTTAATTCACAAGCAATATTCATTGACGAAGTTTTTCACCTTGCACTCATTGAAATTGAAAGTCAAGTGCAGGCATTGTCAGGAAAAAGTATTAAGAGCATGGACTTTATTTAAAAAAAAAACAACTAAACAATCATTCTGTATTCCACGCGAGCGGAGTCGCGGACACAGCTAGTCTTCATTCAAAAAAAAAGATAGACATCGGCAAACTTATGGCAAACTTATATCCATGTAAATCGTATCGATAATAAATTATTCAAAATTAAAACAAATTGCGATAATATAAAACTGGGAAAAGATTAGCCATTAAAAAAATAAAATCCGATGATTGGTATTAGTAAATAGGAACTCCTAAAATCCTTTATCAACAAATGCGATTTGCATATAATATATTTTTTCTTACTCTTGGTTTTTTAGTAATAATATATGTTCTAATAACTAAATAAATATAAGCAGAATAATAAAAACGAATAAACATAAAAGAATTTCTTCCAAATGTCCTTATTGTTTTTATCATTTCCTTTATTTTATTTTACTGTGTCGTCAAAGAGTTAACAGACAAAAATTAGTTCGGCTTCAGCATAATAATTGTTATTTATACTCACAAATATAAGAACTCTATACAAATATGAAAAAAAATTGTAATTCTGAAACTGAAATATTTACATTACTTCAGTAAAAGTTTCCTTCTATTTTTCAGATATTTTAAATTAAGGAAATTTTTCCCAACCAATAATTCGGTAAAAATAATTAAAGGAACCAACGTTTTAGTTTATGTAATTAATAATATCCTTTTCTTGTATATTTGTTACACTTTCCATAGTCCCACATACAGACTTTATATATCTTACATTTGCCATAAAAACATACAAAAATAATTTAAGTATATATGTTGAACAACTATCGTACTTAAAATATAATTAAGATATAATTCACGTTTATTGCTATATTACATTCAAATATTCAATATTTATGTAACTCAAGTTAGTGTTTTCAAAATATAGTCAAATATTATAATTGTTTATAGGTTTATTGTCCAACATAATATTATAGATTTCATGATAGAGTGATCTTCGTAACTGAATTTTAAATAATATATAACATTTAAGGTGTTTTATTTTCCAACGTAATTATATTATATTCTGCGACAGTCTTTACCACGTTTAAACTAATCATTTATTTTACAAAAAGAAATTTACCTGATATCTTGTGCCTAGCCTTTATTTACAAGAACGCTAAACTTTAATGCCTATTATATTCTTCATTAATTTTATTTATTCGGGTCGTCGTGATGTCGCGAATGAAAACTGCACCTTCTACCATAAAAGTAATCGTTGAAACGTCGGTTGGCTACCAAAATTTAATACCAAATTTTATATAATCCAACAGATTTATGAATAATATTTTATGACTTTTTGGCCCTCTTAAATAACAAAACAATTAACTTGTATTTGTGTGAATTTTCTCAGCAAAATACTTAGCTACAGCGTGTTGGTCCATCTTTCACACGACCCCTCTAAAGAACCGGCAATCATAATAATGTAATATCGAAATAAAATTTTTTAATGAAAAAAGTGAAAGATAAATTAAAAAATAAATCATAAAGACATGTCGTGTTTTGTTACTAACAAGGAAGAAGAAAACCCTCTTCTAGTTTAAGAAATAAATACACAGAAGAATCAACTACAAGACTTCTCTTCTGTTATAAATCCAGAAAGGAAAGAAATTCGAAATTATTGCAGTAACTTGAAGGCAAGTATCAAGTCTCACGTACTTAAAATCTTCTTTTTAAGGATTCAGCAAGTGAATAAAAATGAAGTCACCTTCGTCCGCGGAAAGTATAAAAAGTTTACGGTTTCTTGTTTTCCGCCAAGTATTTAATCAACCGTCTAGTTAAAATGAACAGTTAAGAGAGTTACATTTTCCTTGTCAGTATCCTTTGAGATAGTTTATCCTTAAAATCAAATATATATTTGCAGAATTATAATGTTTTGAAGTTGGTTATTTGACATTTATAAGAAACTTTATAATGACAACTACTTTAAATAATATTAAATTTACGTATACAATTGCAGATGGTGGCACTATTATTTGACGTTAGAAAGTGGAATGTTATCCAATATGAGAGTAAGGACAGTTGTTTCGCCAGATTTTCGCGCTCAGAAATAAACAGGCATGTACTGTTAGTTATATAAATCATCAGTAGCAAATAAAATAGGTATTGATGTAATTAAATCTGCTAAATAAAGGTGTTATTACGCATGCACATACAGCGCAAGGAAACGCAACTGCAACTTTTCACGTGGTGCATGTAAACAGTATTTTAATAAGTGCATGTACTGTAGCAAGTACGATTCATGGCAAGCGTGATAAATGAATGACAGCTACGTCAACAAGACGCATGAAGATGAGTCCAGATTATCTCGCAGGCTTCGCTGTCAGTGAAGACTTGCCCGCGCACTCTCACGAGTAGTTGAGTGGGGAGTTTTTGGTGGCTCTTAACGTTGAGGTCTCGAGAGCCGATGGTAGTGAAACCACGCGAGTGTGGAGCAGCGTCGGAACGCAAAGGCGTGGGGAAACTGGACATGCCCGAGAAAATCGGTCGACAAGTACGATCCCCCACGAGCGGAAATCCGGGAGCGGCATCGCCAAGAATCGAAGCTGGTTCGCCTCGGCGGGAGGCGAGTGCTGCATCCGCTAAGCCACTGCGGCCCCTAGCGCAGTGGCTCGATGCCTCGATGTCTCCGCCGGGGCGGTAGATAAACTTGCGAGCCACCACGTGGATGACTTTCTCTGCAGCGGAGATCTCGTGGTGTAATCCTCATGGTGCAAACATTTCCTCCTCTTGTCAATGGTCGATCCAGAAACTTTCTTTAAAACCTGCTCCCACACGAGTAGGCGGACGCGTATGTGGGCACAACTTAAGGCAGGCGTACGAACCACTAACGGAGTTTGAGAGAGATCGAATAATATGTCGGTGAGAAGCAGAGTCGAATGGCGAGCTCAAATGCACATTATTAAGGCCCTCTGCAAATTAAAATCGCATTCGTATTGAAGCAGTAATCACACTAAAATACTCATAAAACTCTTACCTTTTATGGATGATACCTATTTACTACTAAAAGGTAGGAACGTTTCTTTATCAGAGAGACACGAACGAAACAAGCGAGTTCTTTGTCCATTACTCATCGACATGAAGCATGTTTATTAGCGACATGAAGCATGTTTATTAGAGAACTGTATCTCTGCCGTAAGTATCTCCAGATGACTCTCGCAAGAAAATATGCGATCCCGATGTCCTTGACGTGGTTGGCTTTCAACGCCTCAAGATCCTCGTTTTTGTTTGCAGTGATATCAGAAGATAGCAATGTGAAATGCTGAAGGATAGCAGTTTGTTGTCTTTAGCGAAGAATCGCTCTTTTATTTGGGAACTGATGACCCCCGTGCAGGAGTTTGAATAAGCACATACGCGCACTGTAATAACTTCCTCAGCTTAGAGCAGTACTCGTCTCCTACTACTGGAGAAATAGTAAGAGAAACCATCGTAAATGTTCATCGTTCGACATTGGTCGTGATACGAAAGTGCGCAGCGACATGCTGATATCCTGTAACCCTATACGCTACCTTTCTCGCTGAGAGCAAGATAACGTTCGATCACACACAGTTCNGATATCCTGTAACCCTATACGCTACCTTTCTCGCTGAGAGCAAGATAACGTTCGATCACACACAGTTCTGATTTTCTAAGACATTTGCGTCTTATTTCAACACATTCTTGCCTCCCCGTCTTAGGATTTATCGCCCGTAAAGCATCTGTGAAACCTTATGTGTCGCCAGCTTCGCCCATGTTGAACTGTCTGTGAATTAGAACGCAACTTAAACAACGGCAGGCAAATGTACTCCGGAATATGAGACTGACACACATTGTTGATTCAATGCTTGATTATTCAAACACCATGCCATCCTAGAAGGTAATAAAGGCACCATTTTACTGCGCCACAGATGTCTGGACCATTGTCTTGATATATCGATAATGAAATCACTCTTCTTGTTTGCCTTTACCATCACGCGAATAAAATTACTTCGGTATTTTCCCATTACTTGTTTCTGTGCATTTCTTTTATGTCAAAGAGTAAAAATTGTTTTCANTCTGTGCATTTCTTTTATGTCAAAGAGTAAAAATTGTTTTCATTCCTCCGCAAGTTTTCGCAATTAATATCCATATAAAAATTTTTCTAATCGTCTACATGTGCGTGTACACTCAACAGCCAAAAAAAACTGGTACACCTGCCTAATATCATGTAGGGCCACCGCGAGCTCGCAGAAGTGCCGCAATACGACGTGGCATGGACTCAACTAATATCTGAAGGTATGCAAGAGGCATTTCACACCATGACTCCTGCAGGGAAGTCCACAAATCCATAAGAGTGCGAGGCGGTGGATATCTCTTCTGAACAGCACGTTGCAAGGCATCACAGATATGCTCAATAATGTTCATGTCTGGTGATTTAGGTGGCCTGTGGAAGTGTCTAAATTCAGAAAAGTATTCCTGGAGCCACTCGGTAGCAACTCTCAACGTGTGGGGTGTGGCATTGTCAAGCTGGAATTGTCCAGGTCCGTCGGAATGCACAATGGACATGAATGGGTGCAGGTGATCGGACATGATGCTAACGTATCTGTCACCTGTCAGAGTCGTATCTAGACGTATCAGGCGTCCCATTTCACGCCAACTGCACACGCCCCATACCATGACAGAGCCTCCACCAGATTGAACAGTTCCCTGTTGACATGTAGGGTCCATGGATTCATGAGGATGTCTCCATACCCGTACACGTCCATCCACCCGATACAATTGGAAACGAGAGTCGTCAGACCAGGCAACGTGTTTCCAGTCATCAACGGTCTAATGGCAGTGTTGGCGGGCCGAGGCGAGGCGTAAAGCTTTGTGTCGTGCAGTCAACAACGGTACATGAGTGGGCCTTCGGCTCTGAAAACCCATATCAATGATCGTCCTTTTATAAGTTCGCACGCTGGCATTTTTTGATGCCCCAGCATTGAAATCTGCCCCAATTTGAGAAAGTTTTGCACGTCTGTCACGTTTAATGATTCTCATCAGTCGTCTTTTGTCCCGTTCGTTCACTATCTTTTTCCGGCCGCAGCGATGCCGAAGATTTGATGTTTTACAGGATTCGCGACATTCACGGTACACTCGTGAAATGGTCGTACCCGAAAATGCAAATTTTATCGCTATCTCGGAGATGCTATATCCCATCTCTCGTGCGCCGACTATATTACCTCGTTCAAACTCACTTAAATCTTGATAACCTGCCATTGTAGCGGTAGTAACCGATCTAACAAATTTGCCAGAAGCTTGTTGTTTTATATATTCGCTGCCGACCGCATCGCGTCATTCTGATTGGTTCCATACCTTTGTTATTTGCATACGCACTCCTTTGGCAGTTATTTTTTGGCTCTCCGGTGTATATGTGTGATTATATTTATAATTCTTTGTGCCAGTTATCTTTCTAACTTTTCTAAAGTAGATAGTTTTAACATCAAGAGTTTACGTTAGATAGTTTTTTTAATGTTATTAATATTGAAAAAATATATACATTTCTTGTCGACATATGTTCCCAACTGAAAACCCTGTAATACATTTGCTCTATAAGGGAAATGGAAACTAACATGTCCACTATTTATAATAGTTTAAATGAAGTAGTACAATATTTAAGTTAGCTTATAATGAGCCTAGAGATTTCATGCATCGAAAAGTCTGTTTCGATATATCTGAAGAATGAAGCCTGTCATTCTGATCGTATGATATCCATAAAGTTTTATTTTATTACAGTTTTTAGTTTTTGGTTCTGACTTTGCAATAGTGAACTATGAAATACTGAAACTATGTTACCTCACGGAAACTTTGTCACGTCTTTGCTTGGTGTTCACTGTTTAGAAAGAGACTTTCCCAACTCAATAAACGAGTTTTACATCATAATTTTTTCGACTAAAATCTCGGCATTAAATATTGTTAATTGAAGGCTGAGAGTCTTAAAGAGGTGAGAACTCTAACAAGGAGTTGTCAACACCAAGCACTTCTGAACTTTTTAAAACCACTTTGAATTATTCTATGGTATTGTGAGACTGAGCGTGGTAACAGGTCAAATCAAGCACAATATTGCCAGTTTTAATCAAAGTGCCAAAGTAAAAAGTTTGTTGAAATTGTTAAGTTGACCGGACTTAAAAAAATTTTAGCATTAGGAACATAAGATCAACTTCTAACGATTTAATGTCTGGGGAATAAATGTCCATGAGTTTCACAAAATCAACGTATCTGGTACGTGTGAAGGACTTAAGGTCACGTCGATAGAGAGGTCATTAGAAACGCACCAAGTTGCTCTGAGAAGCAGGGCTGGGGAATGAATCAGACATGATATATAATAAGGACCCATCTTACTCATTTACTTGAAGTGTTTTGGCGAAACCATGGGAAAACCAAATCGGAATGGCCGGATGGAGAATCGCACCCATGATCTCCCGAATTCAAGTCCAGTAGTTTACAACCACGCCACCTCGCTAGGTGAAAGTGTTTGTATAGTTAAAAAACATGTCACTGCAATGATACGTGGTTTTTATATCACAAAGCACTTGTTTCGTTAAAAAAAAATATTTAAAAATGCGTTATTTATTTACAAGCGGCTATCATTTTAATTTCACATGAAACTTATTTACTTTCCTTTTTTAATGCATGACAATCAAGGACTAAGGTATAAGTTGAGTTTATACACCTGACTTCACGCACACTCGAGATTCTGTTTCTAAACTCAATTTATCAAGGGGAACGCCTCAAAAATGTGTGTGTATATATATATAATATATATATTTTTAGTAGACAACAGCTGAATGTTATACGTTTGGGAAAACATTAAGGCATTATACTAGTTTTACACCTTAAACTAACGAAGTGCAAAACTAGTCCATTCACGGTTAATTCACACTTTTCTGAAGCCGTCCTTAAGTTCTACTTCCAGGATATTCCTCCGTCTCATGCAAACTAGGCTGAACTAAGTCTAGCAAATTACGCCAAAGGACAACGCACCGAATTCGTGCGCACTAAGTTGTAAAGATATTTTTCATGAGCACTATTTCTTACTACGCGCAACCAACACACATGTTGTCTCACTGTTTTATTCATATTTATTATAAATGAAATAATATAATTTATAAATAGACAACAGATAAAACTTCAACTTCACGAAAAAAATACGCTAAATTTATGTTAACAGAAGTATAAAACGCTTGCGATACATGGAATGTTTAGGAAATAAGCAGTTACGTCATACGTGGGGTGATTTTTCAAAAGTTTGGTACAAAAAGTGTGAAGAAACCGCGAATAGACTATAAACGTGATAAGCGAAGCTCAGTGACTGAAGGGTTTTGTCCAGCAACTAAAGAGGGGTTCATTCGATATCTCCAAGATGGCAAAGTATTGATATCAGTATATATCAATACATTTTTCTTTTAGTTTGGCTCCATTGTACGTACGGACACGCACTGAGAAACTAGGATGTTTAAGGTAGTTTAAGTTACCATGGTTTCTACCAGGTATAGTGTAATAAACCTGTAATATTGTTTGAATAATTTTGTTAGCAAGATAACACACAAACCAAAAAAAATATTCCTTACAATTAGTTTTGGATAACTACGTATAGCTTATGCTGTAATTGAGATTTAAAAATATTATGGTACAAGTCACCAATGCTTACAAATATATTCAGTGTTTCCAGAAACGACATAGACTTTCACGGACGACAGAGAATTTAAATGTTTGTGTAGAGGGATGACAATAAACTTTACATTTGTTATCGAGAATACGACACTATGCGCTACGGACACCGAAAGTTTACTAGATGCTCCTAGTAGATAGGCTACCCTACCACTTGTCACCACTACCAAGCACCGTGGACACACTTGCTTGCTGTGCATGTTTCTATTTGGATATCCGCTGTGGAATAGTTGGCTTAACATTTCTCACGCTTCCAACATTACGTGGTGTTGAAATGATACGATATGTACTGTAAGTTGCCTTAAATAAAATGATCTAGTAACTTTACCCCAACAATTTCCAGACATTCTCGCCTGTCGTCCAAAAGTTTCAGAAAAAAGCATTTTAACAAAAAATGAGAGACACGTAATTATTTGATTTTGTGTGACAAAGAAATTTTTTTATGAATGGTGGGAGTAAATGTTGCGCACGGCCCCAAATAATCTTGTAGAAATGAATATGGATAAAATTTATTTCTCTCAAATTGATGACGAAATCGGAAGGCCTGCTAAAGGAATATTTGAAATTCAGGATTCCTCTAGGGAAAAAACAAAGCTAAACTTTTAATACTCATAGTCTTGCAATTGTAAATAATTCTAAAAAACAAGACTTACTCCAATTTCAATCATTTCTTTATTACGTACGAAGCAAAGACATAAATAAATCAGCCATGTTAGATACAAATATACTGGTATAAGCATACGTAAATCAGAATTGTCCTAAAGTTGTATTTACTAAGAAAGAAAACATGTGAATTTAATACAGTTTTTTTGATAAACTTAATATTTGTTGACTCCATTTACAAAACTGATAAAAATCAGAAAGTTTTAACCACCGGCTACGGCCATATTATGAGTCTCTTAATAACAGCTAGTTTAGAAAGCTTAATTTCTACCAAATTTAGGGCATTATTTATCACTTGTTATATTCATTACTTTGAATAATAGCTTTACGAAATATAAACCAAAAACNCTTTGAATAATAACTTTACGAAATATAAACCAAAAACCATATATTTTATCTTAATTAATAATATCGTAATAAGAGCAATCACATGTTGCTTTATTATGCACAGTGTTTACTCTTAATGGATTTCGGATGTATTATGGTTCTTCAACTCAGTATACTAGAGTAAATGAACATGCCCAAATCAACCCTGGAATCTGCACGTGTTTTAACTTACTGACGTAAGAAAAAAAAAAAAAAATATTTAGGTCGGTTCAACGTTCCATTTGTAAGGCAGATATTTATACCTTTATTTACAATTAGAATTCCCGAAATGTAACCACTTTTTAAAATAAAATGAACGATTTTTCACGTCGATTGTTTTTGAACGGACCTTTAAACCAACGGGGCCTTTTTATTATAATATACGCCAAATCACGAACTGTTATTCTTGGTCCCGCCTTTTCTACGCCTTAACTGTATATATTATTTTGGTTACCTTCCAATTATGTAACTAAAGTCATAAACCTATATATATATATATATATATATCGTGGGAACTGTACTGTACATCAGACTGCGCACATGTATATTCTGAGCGTTGTTAATTCGCCGTGATATGAACTTTGATGGCTATGGACTGAGCACTAAGAACGTAAGCGTCCGGGTCTTTTCCAGTGAAAAGGCCATCAATGTCGTTATGGGGTCATCTCTCGTAAACGGTGCCCAAACCTCTAGAAACTATTATTTCTTATTTGCTGTTATCTATGTTTATAGCTCGATGTTGCTATATTTGTCTTTGCAGATTGACGACTTCTTAAGCGTGGTGTTAACAGGTTATCCACGACCACTTCCTGTTCCGCTACATCTTGATTACAGCAGATTGTGAATTACCCTAACTGAAGTACGTTTCCTTTCCTTTGGAGCGGAGTCCGTGTTCGACACCCGCACACGCCGAACGTGTGCTGCAAGAGAGTAGCTCTACGTTTCGCTGGCAATTTGCTAAGGAAGAAATAAACGGAAAGCCCGAACGTTGCGCAGTCGTGTGTGTCGTACAGTTTAAAGTTTTAGTTGCACCTAGCTTCCATTAGCATTTCAGTGCTAAGTGACCAAGCTATTTAGCAGGCGCAAAATTTTTTAGTAGGCTGCAAGGTTGTCATTTAGTGCAGCAAAAGGACGAATCGCTCTAAGTGTGGGGGTAATTTCACGTTTTGGGTTCAGTACCTCAATGTTAGAATTTTCTATGTCATTACTATTCTTCACGTACCAGAGGTCCTGAGTACTTACGTCTTTTGATCGCAATTGGGCTAGAAACACGGTAACCACTGCTCGAGTACGTCACTTATGTTAACGGTACTCTTTATGAATAAAATAACTCCATCGGAATTGGACGCTTTTATTATGACTTGTAAAATCATGCATTGACAAAACTAACCAGTACAATATATATAATCATAGTACAAAATTGGTAACTTCAAAATGCATTAAACTATTTCCTGGTAAGTGTAGTAAAGCTATCATAAGTGTACGGAGGAAACATTTTACCATTTGTACAATTCCATACTCGTGTACATTTGTGCGGTACATTTACAAACAATTTATTGAAGAGTAGCGAGAAGCCTAAGCGTTCACGGCCAAATATTTCAAAACGAATAACGTTGTTTTTTGAGGGAGGGGGATACGAAAACTTCATTATCGAGCCCAGGGATTGATACTTTAACTAAATAAATATATATATTTAACTCTGGGACACATTTATTGAAATTTTGACTCGTTCGAATGTACAGTTATCAGACGTGGTGACGTAATTGCGTCTCATCAAGACGAATACAAATTTACATTATTGCCTTACCAAGACTCGAACCCAGAACCCCTCGCACTGCTAAGTCGGCTGGCAACCAACTGCGTCCACGGACACCGGCCCGCAGATCTCTCTCGCTGGTCGTATTCTCGGCAGAGGGGATGAAGTGAGTCTGCCACGTCATCATGAGACCCTTGGGTCTGATGCATGCTTCTAGACTAGATCCGTCGAAGAGATCTGGCGTGGTCCGGGGAAGTGAGGTACAGTAAGGCGGGGACGCAGTATACTGTAAGCGCTATAAGAGTAGGAGGTTCGCCTCCTTAGATGCCAGCGCTTGGTCTGCTGGCACGGCACGGATGGCGGCAGCTGATATTAGTGACGGCCCGGTTGTGTACAAACTGTTACAAAAATATTAGGCGCGCGTCGGCAAACGCGCAACGAGCTATACGGAGACTAATGTTATTAGCACGGCATCGGGCTGCGGCAAGCTGTACGCGCAGTTAGCGTTCCCCTTGCCTCGGCCGCTCACCGCATACCGTACATTCTCCCGCTAGCAGTTGTCGCGCTAACATTACTGTATCTCGGGGTGGGAATGATTGCCAGAGACCGTGCAGTTAACTCAGTCAAGTACGTTTCAAGAGCATCCGTTTTTCTTCCAATGTCATTTCAGTTGCTCCTATGTTTTCAGTTCGTACATTTGCGAGCTGAGTTTTGGTGGTTCCCTTATTCGACACTTTTCGTTAGCCAATGAAGTTTCGTGCAGTTGATAGGTTATGGTGTTAACATTGTCTTTGTGGGTAGGTGTACATGTGCTATAACATCCGTCTTCACATTTAAAATTCTAATGAAACATTAATTTCAGGGGCTTCGAGTAGATGTAATTATAATCCAACATAACAGGTATTACACGTATTGAATATTAAATTTTAAAAATGCATTATATACAGGATTATTTACAACATCCGTATCATGCCTTTTTCTCGACAACACGACACCGGGGGTTCGTCAATAAACTGTAATAACTATACTCTATACGAATCATCGATTGGTAGTAATTCCATTACCCCTAACATACTGCAGGTGGATACGGGGGGTGAGCTTTGAAATTGCAGATGGGGCCAGGGGTCTTATATGGTATCGTTGGATAGGTCGTCTGAAAGGAAATAACATTTACGAAGACAGTGGTTTTCTGACGTGCATAGTTTACATACAATAAAATAAATCATGTAAGCATATGGTTTGTGACGAGCGTAACATACGTACAGTGAAACTGAACGAAAGCTATTTTTATTCTTACAACAATCAAATCGAAATCAATGAAACATGATGTTTTTCTGGCGTGCACACCTAGTTTACGTACAATCGAAAGGATGTCGGGTGTACTGTAAATACCAGCATGGTATGAGAGAACTACTGTGAAATGGGAGCTGGGAACACTTATTCGCACACATCACTCTTCATAAGTGTTCGAAATAACGACCAGCCTGTATCAGACACGACTCTGCTCTCCTCGTTTAATTCACGGTTATTCGGTGGAACTCAGCACAGCTGAGAGATTCACATGCTGCTCTGATTCTGTATTTAACGTCTTTCCTCGTTATTGGACGCACGCCGTAGACGATGTCTTTAACTCTCCCCCACAAAAATAATTCATTTGGGAACAAGTCTGGAGAACATGGTGTCCAAGCTACAGGATTTATTCATCCAATCCACCGTCTGGGGAATAACATCTCAGCAAGCAACTAGCTGAACTCTGCGTGAAAAGTAAGCAGGACAGCAATCCTATTAAAGTCATAGTGTTAATCTCAGAGCTAGAATGACATCTTCGATCAGCTGATACAAAATATTCTCTTGGAAGTCTACATACACTGCACCATTCAATTGCCCTTCAAAAATGTATATATATANTATATATATAGTCCAATGACGCGATATCCGAGAAGGCCACACCAAGTGTTAATGCTCCACACATGCTGGTTATCGACTTGACGGAGCCAATGTGGGTTAACTGCAGACCAGTAATGGGTATTATGTATGTTAACCTCCCCATTACTCTTGAATCTGGCCTCATCAGTCTACAAAATGCTGCGATGGTAAGCACGGTTCTTGCTCAGGTACCAGTTTGCAGAAATAAATGCGCTTAGGGAAGTCATTATTCCCAAGTTCTTGGTGCCGCTGTACATGGTACGGATGTAAACGTTTATCAGCGAGGATCCTCCACACTGTACTTTGAGATAATCCTGAGTTGCGGACAATCCTCCGTGTAGAATCATGAGAATTAACTACCATGGCAGCAATTACATTAACGGCACTCTCGTCTCTCACAGGTCGTCTGATACGATGACGTTTATTGCTTGTCGGTTCCATTAGTCCGGTTGTGCGCACGCGACATGCAAGATGCTGGAAGACATTGTACGAGTGAAGGACGTGCTGTGGGTGTCTCTCTGCGTACAAACGGGCAGCAGCTCTACGGTTCCAACGATGTTTTCCTAGTGTCAACAAGTTGTCAAATGGTTCTTCGTTTTTAAAAGGCATTCCATTCAGAAAGCAACACCACAGACAGACAATGTCTGACACTGAAACAACACACACGATTAATGGTTGCAATGTAAAACAAATGACTGCTCAGATTGAAAGACATTTCGATTGTCAGTTAACGTGGATGCAAAGCATGCAGTTCCTGTAAGTGGTATACGGCTTATCTGCTTGCTCCATAGCGTTGCATTATTCTCCGCTTTTGCTCGGAAACAGTATAATACCTACCGCACGAGTCCATGCAGTAATGCACACAGATCACTGCTAGTGTCAAAGCGAGTCTCACACTGCACCCGGCAATACCATAATATCTACCACTTACAGGACGTGCAGATTTTGCATGAAAGTTAACTGACAACCGAACATTCGTTCTTTCAGACAGTCATTCCTTTTACCTTGCATGAATGACAGAATCAGAGCAGTATGTGGATCTCTCATCAGTGCTGAGGTCTGCCAAGCATCTGCGAAAGTAAGACGGAGAGCAGAGATTCAGAGTGGTCGACATTTAGAACACATGAAGAGCGCTGTGTGCGAACGAGTGTTCACAGTTCACAGTTCACTGTAATTCTCTCACACCATACCCGTATTTACAGTACACCTGGCGTCCTTTTGATTGTTCGTACACTAGGTATCAACGCCAGAAAAAAAAACAATTGATTTCTTGATTTCCTTTTGATTGTAATAAGACAACCACGTAGGCGAACAGTTTTTATTGTGCGTAAACTGCGCACGTCACAAACCATATGCTTATATGATTTACTCTATTGTTCGTAAACTACGCACGTCAGAACAAATGTGACTTAGTAAATGTTGTCTCCTTTAGACGATCTATCCAATGATAACTTATAAGACCCACATTCCAATTTGCCATTTCATAGCTCACCCCCCATACCTCTACCCTAGATATGTTTGGGGGAATGGGATTACTATCAATCTATATTTCATATAGAGTAGTTCTCACACTTTTTTTCTAGAAACNGATATGTTTGGGGGAATGGGATTACTATCAATCTATATTTCATATAGAGTAGTTCTCACACTTTTTTTCTAGAAACCCAGATGTCGTGTTGTTTCCGAGAAAAAGGCGTGATACTGATTCTGTCACTCATCCTATTTATATATATAATGTCAAAACAAAACATGTTCAAAATTAAATATGTAATTTTTGAGTAACGATGTTGTGGTCTAATTGTAGTTTCTGTCAAATTGATGACAATAAATGTTCTTATGTTCACTAAATCGGAAAATGTTTGCTTTTAAACCTGTGGAAATTTTTATTAAAAAATATTCACCATCTTGTAAATACTAAAGCCGGCGTCATTTGTAAATTGACTGCTGCGTATGTGTTAATGCATTCTCCTTATGGAAGGATTACACGTGATTCGGGAAAACCAATACGAAGGGTTTATTCATTGAAACAAAGTTACACAAGGACGTGTCAAATAAACTACGGTCCAATAAATAACCTATTGTAANAAGGGTTTATTCATTGAAACAAAGTTACACAAGGACGTGTCAAATAAACTACGGTCCAATAAATAACCTATTGTAAACGTATACTTGTTTAAATTACAACCTACCACTATACCAGCTGTTTTTGTATAACACCGACAAACTCCGGCACGTAAATATAAGACGCAAAAAATATGTGTACAAGTTTCCTCTAAAGTGGTTTTCAAGAGAGCTGTGTGCCGCCACGAAATTATATTTTAAAATGTTTTGTTGTGGGTTGTGTGTTGCATAACACTGAGGTAACACACGTTCTGTTTTGAACTTAACACGTGTATTCCTCAACAACTGTTCACCTCAGAGTGTTCCAAAAAAACGATTTTTTCTGTTGGTTGAAAGATGCTGATACATAAAATGTCTTCAAAACTCGCGTAAATCTTAGAGCTACAAAATGTTATCAAAAAATAAGATGCCACCCACCATTTTCCTACAAAGGGGGTTGATATTTTCAACCGCACTTTCAGAGATGTAAGATCTCAGTTCTACAAAACAAAATTCACCGATTTTTTGCTTATTCGCAAATAGTATCTGATATTATGAACGAAAATTATTTTATAATTGGGAGTTGGGAGCAAATAACTCCCTTAATTAATAATTACTTTAGGGGAAAAGTAATACACATATTTTCGTCTTATTTTTTCGTAAGGAATAACCTGCTGCAGTTTGTCGGTGTTGTCAAAATACATCCGATATTATAAAACTAATTTTGTACGTCTGTTATTCATAGGTCGTATTATATTTCCTATCCCGATTTCCATTAAGAATGACCTCACAAAGTGTGTGCAGTACATTCANTATTCATAGGTCGTATTATATTTCCTATCCCGATTTCCATTAAGAATGACCTCACAAAGTGTGTGCAGTACATTCACGGTCACTTCCATCTCTTCTGAAGCCATGCTAAAGTTCTACATCCAGGATATCCCTCCGCCTCGTGCACACAAAGCTTAACAGAGAATAACAAATTGCACCAAAGGGACACCGCGCCGGATTCCTGCGCGATCAACGTAATATAATTTGGCTTAAGAACTGTTTCTCTGCTTGGCATTACCAAAACGACTATTTTCTCCCCCTTTCATTTCATATTAATTACAAACGAAGTACTATACGTTTTATTGAGAATATAATTGTAGGTAAATTTAACAAAAAAATTTGGTAATTTCATGTAAACACAAGTATAAAACGCTTTTGTCACACAGTATATTTTCAAACATTCAAACACGTCATGCATGGGTTGTTTTTTATCAAATGTTCGATTCAAAAAGTGCAAAGAAACTGCGAATAGGCTATACCTGGATTTCGGCATCAGCGTGTATAAACAGCTTACGGTTTCCCTGCTCGCTTGCTTCCTGGGCGTACTTCCCCTCCACTCGCGTGTTTCATTCGAAAAAGAGGCGCGGACCTCGCTTGGAACTCTCCTTTCCTGCCGCATCACCCCCCCCCCCTTACTTCTGCCTCATGGTCGTTTCCGGCCCTAGATAATTACGCTGCCAGGGTGGAAAATTCCAGGTAATATGTTCCCGGGACGGGAACAATCTCTGTTGCGGCCAGGCAGTTTGGGCCTGCGAATCCATCTCTCCGGTTCGCCCCGGCGGTGGCGGTGCCGGGCGAAGACCGACCGTTTCATCGGCGGCACGGGACGGGACGATTCGTTACGACCGCCCAGCACCCGCGTCGAAAGGGAGGAGAAAAAAAGAATAGCGCACTTGATTTGCTGGTATAGTCAATTCACCGTTCTATCCAAATTTTCTGAAGCCCTGCTAAAGTTCTGCTTCCAGGATATTCCTCCGCTTCGTACAAACAAAATTACGCCAGAGGACCAACGCACCGCATTCATTTGCACTCTGTGTAATAATACTTTGCATAAGAACTATCTCTTACTAAGCTTTACTGACACATCCATATTCTCTCTTTCTTTATTAATATTAGTTCTAAATTTAAATATTATTTTTTATAAATAAAATATTAATAACAACTAAATTTAACTCGAAATATGGTACTTATATATTAACAGAAGAATAAAACGCTTCTGATGTATGATATATTTAGAAAACAACCAAACACGACATACATGAGAGGTTTTCTCAAAGGTTCGATTCAAAAAGTGTCAAGAAACCATGAATAGGCATAGTCTATTCATGGTTTCTTCACGCTTTTTCAATCAATCTTTTGAAACAACACCACAAGAGTGACATGTTTTTTTTTTCCTAAATAGGTCATGTATCACGAACTTCATATTCTTCTGTTAACATAAATGTACACTTATTTTGTTAAGTTTAACTTTTATTTATATTCTATCTATAAATTATAATATTTCGTTAATACATACTATGAATAAAGAAGGAGAGAATATAGGTGTGTTAGTAATTCCTAGTAAGAAATAGTTCTTATTCAAATTATTATTACACTGAGTGCAGACGAATGCGTTGCGTTGGTCCCCTGGTATAATTTTCTAAGCTTTGTTTGTATAAAGCGGAGGAATATCCTGGAAGTAGAACTTGCAGGGCTTGAGAAAAGTTGGATGGAACGGTGAATTGACTGAAATAGACACTTAAGTGCAGCCCTTTATATATACGTATACGCACAGTCGAATCACATTATTTAAACCCTCTACTAGAAGTGTCATCTGTCGCGTGTAGCCCATGACGCAGAGCCCGTGACGTGGGCTGGTGAAGCGGCTATATAGGCGACCTACAGTCTGGCTGTACGCAGTCCGCTTCCTGCTGTCATGGGTAAGGGAAGCGATTTAACCGAGTTGCAAAGGGGATGAACATCGGCTTTCGGGCCAAGGGAGGCAGCATTTCGGAAAAAGTGACGTTTGTGAACTGTGCACGTGCCTCTGTGGTAAAGGTGTAAAGGTTTAGCGTGAGTGGACGAATGCCACCATTGGGAATAACCGTCGTGGAAAATGCGGAGTTCCACGCGCCATTGATGTTCGGGGTGAACGTCGACTGCGACGGCGCGTGAAGGCCAACCGACAGGCTACAGTGGAACAGCTCGCCGTCCAAATGAACCAGAGGGCATCCAGACACGTGTCAACCGCAACAGTTCAGAGAACCCGTCTGCGAATGGTGCTCCGGAGTGTGACTTCACACATGCTTACACAAGTGCATCGAAGGGAAACGACTGGAATTTGCTCGACAGTATGGCGATTTGGACCGCCGCTGATTGGCGACGGGTGGACTTCTCCGACGAGTCTCGATTTCAGCTGCATAGAATGGATGGATGTCTGCGTGTCCGGCGAGAAAATTCAGAGAACTGACACCCTGCATCTATTGCTGGACGAACACAAGGAGATGGGGGCAGTGTTTTGGTCTGGGGAATCTTTTGGTGGTATTTCCCAGGCCCCCTCATCCGCGAGGAAAACACTCTTGATCGATTTGGTTATTAATCCATCATCGGCGATAACCTCCACCCGTTCATGATTATTGTCTTTCCTCCGTAAGATGGGATCTTCCAGCACGTTAATGTGCTTTGCCACATGGCTACAAGTTTCCGCACGCTTATGGAAGAGCACGATTGATACTTCAAAGTCTTTCCTGGCCCCCAAGCAGCCCCGATCTCAATCCAACTGAAAATCTGTGGGACCATCTCAATCGTCGTGTTTGCCATGTCCATTTGCAAAGTGGGAACCCACCAAATTGTATGTCAGATATGTAGGTATATTCAGTCAAAATGCGCCGAAGTAATGATTCCAGGTGTATTTTAAATGGTGTCAGAGACAGACACAATGGAGCTCACCGGTTATTCCTTTCTGCCGTTGCTGTCTTGGACAGCGTGCATTTGAAAGTGTTTTAGAGAAAAAAAAATGAGCGTTGCGAAATGTGGGGGGAGACGTAATTGCGCCAAGGGTAACCAGTCAGTTTGCATCCACTGCGCACANAAATGAGCGTTGCGAAATGTGGGGGGAGACGTAATTGCGCCAAGGGTAACCAGTCAGTTTGCATCCACTGCGCACAGAAAATATAGTTGGTTGAATGTCCACTTAGTATGTTAAATTCTACTTTCAGAAAAAATTATCCAGCACAGAATTGCNGAAAATATAGTTGGTTGAATGTCCACTTAGTATGTTAAATTCTACTTTCAGAAAAAATTATCCAGCACAGAATTGCGTGTATTTTAAGGGCGCTTCCAACCAAAAAGCAACCCCGGGGTTTAAGTGGGTAATCAACGTCAAATAAATTTTTAAGATATCAGTTTCAAACCAAAACGTATTCCACGCAACATTTTCAGTGAATACTGTTACGTCAATAAATTGTAAAAAAAAAATGTTTTTCATTCATCAAGACCATGACGACAGAAAAGAACGACTTGTGAGATATAATTGTGTGCTACTTAAGAACAGTTACGTATTATACATTTTGTTTTAAATGGTTATCTAAAACTGATGCATTGAGAAGAAATTTCTTTAAAAATGTATTCCTCATTTGAACTTCGTTGGTGCTGGCTTGGTAGGCAATGCCCTTAACATATACACGGGCTTAAACTGGCAGTAATGATGGTGGTTAAGCAGGAAAAATTGTACCTTATTAACAGTTTTGTGTTTTAGTTAACTGGAACTGAAAATTATATTATTTGGTTTTTAGTAAACATATTTACGTAGGTTTCTAGAAATTACAACACGTGAATTTTATCTACTTGTGTATATCCGCCAATAAGTGTGGGGAAACTTTACTTAAGATATAAGACTATGAACAATGGAATAAAAAAAAACTAATAGCGGTTTTTGGAAGCGTCTGATCTGCCGTGAACTAAATAAAATATTAAGGAATGTTCTGATGGTGCAGGTCCAGAAGAATAAAGGATGAGACGCATGTACAGTCCAGTCCATTTATGGCTTATTCCTACTTTTTCTGAAGACCTGCTAAAGTTTTTCTTCTAAACTTTTCCTACGCCTCGTGCAAACAGAACTTAAAACTAAGTGTATAAAATTACGCCAAAGGGACAACGTACCGCATTCACGCGCTGTCGGTTTAATGATATTTTTCATATAACTATTTATTACTAGCCATTACCAAGACTTATATTTTATATTTAATTTATTAATATCAATTATAAATGAAAAATGTAAATTTGAAAAAAATTTACGTCAAATTTTAGTTTAACNATATTTAATTTATTAATATCAATTATAAATGAAAAATGTAAATTTGAAAAAAATTTACGTCAAATTTTAGTTTAACCAAAATAGGATAATTTTATTTTAAAATAATTTTTTTCATTATTGTGATACAATGACATACTTAGGAAAGAAACAAACACATCATGCACGGGGTGATTTGTCAAAGGTTGGATTTAAAAAAGTGTTAAGATACTGCGAACACATTATAAATAAAGAAGATTTGTTTATGCACCGGCGTCTGTGGGATTCAACTGCGGGACGCAAGAGGCAGCACAATCGCGACCGTTAGGGTTAGGCTCTTTGTGTACGAACGGGACCATTTGATCGTCGTGCGCTAAATGAGCAGCATGACGCAGTACAATGCTNATATTTAATTTATTAATATCAATTATAAATGAAAAATGTAAATTTGAAAAAAATTTACGTCAAATTTTAGTTTAATCAAAATAGGATAATTTTATTTTAAAATAATTTTTTTCATTATTGTGATACAATGACATACTTAGGAAAGAAACAAACACATCATGCACGGGGTGATTTGTCAAAGGTTGGATTTAAAAAAGTGTTAAGATACTGCGAACACATTATAAAGAAAGTATATTTGCTTATGCAGCGGCATCTGTGGAGTTCAACTGCGGGACGCAAGAGGCAGCACAATCGCGACCGTTCAGGTTAGGCTCTTTGTGTACGAACGGGACCATTTGATCGTCGTGCGCTAAATGAGCAGCATGACGCAGTACAATGCTGAGGAGCGCGTGCGTGTTAGTCGTCAGTATAGGCTGTCCACGGTAAAGCCAGCACTTTTGACGCCCTGGTTACTTTTTCCTTTCAGCCGTTTCTTATCCTTTAACCACTTTTTTAAAATAAATATTGCCATATAAGTTATAATTACAGTGTGTATAGTCCGCCGAACTCGGAAGCTAAATTCTAAAACTAAAATAAAATATATTTATTGACTATTGTTCAAAATTATAGGGCTTTGAAAAGTGCTCACTTTACCGGAAACAGCCTATACATATTGACGCACGGAATCCATAAAGCAGTGTTAAACTGTGGTGCTCGTGAGT
>NQII01008719.1:0-48652 GCA_002778355.1 Clitarchus hookeri
GGGGGGGGAGGGCTACACGATATTAGGCAGGTTTGCCAGTTTTTTTGGCTCTTCAGTGTACAACTTATACATATTTTTATATGTACATATATTTTTGAAATTAATATTTGAAAAATGTCACTGTCTATACGTGCATATTTTTAACAGGTACATTTACCGGCATGTGCTCTGTTAAAATGGTAACGAGGGTGGGGAAGTAGTTCAATGCATTAACTTGAAATTTGGAGAAGTTAAGTAGACATTTTTGAAGACTGAAATAATTTTTTTACTACATATATTTTTAATGCATGTTATGTAAGAATAAAGAAATTTTAAAAAAATATTCACGTTTCGAATAATTTATATTTTCACTTGACCGACGCATTAATAAAGTGATCAGGCGCTTGGAAATGTTTATTTTACCTTTAATGGAAGAATACACAATGACCATACAAATAGATGTTAAGCTGTGCTTTCACAATTGTACAGTTTACCGTGAACAGCCTATATATAAAATATGTACACAGTTATAATAAACCAGAGGGGCCTATCCGAGTTCGTGAGGGATGGATCTCATAATAAAAATTAAAGAACTCAATTTCATTTTAATTTACTCACGCATCAATTATTTACAAGATTACAACACAAAACTGCCTATCTTCACTATTACTCATGTCATTCTCAGCGAACGCAATAATTAAGGCATATTTCAACTCTTATTAAAGTCCTTATCAATGTATCTATATTGGTTACAGTCACTTAATTCACATTCTTTATTTATACATATTCAGTAAGTTTATTGTCATTATTCCAAATGTCTTAACATTCACGCATCCAGTTCAATAGTTCCGGACGCCAGTCTCACTCTACACTGCACTGATGCTCGCAGTCCGCAGACTCCACTCCCACTGATCACTCTCACAGCCCCTTGACGCTCTACTGGCTCGTCGATTCGTTGTCTTCGCACACCTGTCGCTTAATGTCGTGCAATTTGCCAAACTATTCAACCCTCGAAATTCACCGTTTGGAGGCCCTTCGCGGCTGAAATAGTCTCGCTTCACCCGATCTAGAAGATTCCCTGCACTTCGACTCATGCTGAGAAAGGCTAGGGCATTGGCCATAACACTTCTTAAAGATATTCTCAGAAATTCCATCCGCCCTAGGGCAGGAGTACACAAGAATAAATATGCTTATCGCGGTGGCACACGGTGGCATTCCTTTGTAAATCTCTACAAGTTTCTTGGATTAGAACTCGCCTAACCATCAGACATTCCTTCGTTCTCGCGAGCAGGATGGGCAAGGGCAGCGATGCATACCAGCAAGCAGGTAGCGATGTATTAGATACAAAAAATATTCGTAATACTTCAAATGATAGGCTTGTTGTTAGTCTTACAGGTGGATTGCACATTTGTAAAATACATTTGTACAATAGAAGTTTTATCTGCAATCACTGAGCGCTGCCGGTATCATAAAAAAAATTATCGCGAGAATGAAGGGCGTAATCGCTCCTCAGGTTTTCAAAATTTTTGGCGAAATACAAAATAGCTTTTAAAATAGGATAATTTACCAACATGTTGAAAGTGGCAAAATAATTGTCACTATTATTTTCATAACTATAATCAAGTTATAGTAATCACTTATAAATATATTAACGTCGGAGAATAAAATGTGTAGGCAGACAAAATACATTTCACCCGAGGATCCACGTAGCCGTTCTTTACATACAAACTTTTTTGACGACACATTAGTGTTTTCCGATTTCCTGGGAGGCGTAGCATGTAACTAAGGTAAAGTTTTGCACCGCCAGGATTTCTGCGTTACTTGGTAGCTCACGGTGCAAGAGAAAGTGTGGGATGTAGTTCACGGTCTCTGCAGAATTCCACTCCAGACGTGACGAATAATTTTTTTGTATAGCACCGTCTATCCCAGCGAACATCAATCATATGCAACATTATACAAATGGCGCTAAATAATTTTCGAGGTGTGTTATTTAATGCCTGATGCAATATGGTGTGATAGACCTTTATCTACATACATAATTTTACAGAACGGGGCAAGATATTCAGCTGAAAGCACTGTAGCATCGGTGACGGAATTTAGAACAGAAATGTTATTTCAAAACTCACTCAGTCATGGTTTTAATAGTTGATATGCAGAGACATCGAAAATTTTCCCATTAAATTGGCTTACAATTCATAACACTGGTCATTCCATAAAGCTACTGAAAGCAGGTTTTTTCTCTGACCTGAAACATCCTATGCAAGTTCTCTCTCCTTTTTAACGTGCCGAAAGCCAACAAAAGAAAAATATTTAACTTGGGTGACGGGAAATAAGGAAGTACTCTAAAATACTTCCCTTCTCATTAATAAATCTAAATTGCAGACATTCAGTGGCACCTTCCGCGAAAATGTATAATCTGTAAATTCGTAACTTTTTGATTATATGTTTCAGAAACATTTAAACATTTCTCTCTTTGTCTAAACGATCATATCCTTTAAAGACTGAGGCCTCGGTGGCTTAGCGGTTAGCCTACTTGCCTCGCACCATGGCAAACCGGGTTCAATCGCCAGTCGGGTCACTACCGGATTTTCGCATGTGGGAACCATGCCGGACGATGCCGCTGGTTGGCGAGTTATCTCGGGGATCTCCCGTTTCCCCGCCCCTTCATCGAGGCACTGCTCCATACTCATCTCAATAACCCTTATCGATTCTCAATACCTCGCTGTTAAGAGCCACCCAAATATCTTCACTCTGTCACTCACTCTTTAAAGAATCCTAGCTCA
Organism: Clitarchus hookeri; assembly: GCA_002778355.1. Classification (NCBI taxonomy): domain Eukaryota; kingdom Metazoa; phylum Arthropoda; class Insecta; order Phasmatodea; family Phasmatidae; genus Clitarchus; species Clitarchus hookeri. The sequence goes on from NQII01008719.1 coordinate 2,763, forward strand.
CCTAACTACAAAAAAAATTAAATATAAAAAAAAATATGGGTTGTAATTTTAAAAATTAAGTCATGCACTCATGTTTGGGACGGGAAACTTGTACTCAGTAAGTCGCCACAGTCTTGTGACCCAATTCTGTGCGTGGTGTAATTCGCCCGACAGCGAGCGCAGCGTCTATAGTGCGTCCGTGGGAAGTCTATCTGTGACCTCACTAGCTTGGGAGGCTGCTGATGTTCAAACACGGTCGGTTCGTTGATAACTGAATACTACCGAAAGCCCTTCGTAAAGTGTTCCTCGTGGATATACTTTTTTTCTTACCGACACAATATGAGTTTACCAAGCAACACTGAAACTGATGGAAACACACATGNTTTAAGGATGACCCACTGTAACCATTTTTGTCTTTCAAAGTATAGCTGTAAAAACTAAATTGTTACCGGGCGAAGTCGGGCCGGTTCGCTAGTTGCATATATGGCTCAAAACACAACTAAAAAAAAAAATAAGTTACCTATTGAAAAGTACAACGAAAACCATATATTATACACATTTTTACATTTTATATTTTACACCCAGTCATGTCATAATATTAGTGAATAAATATATAGAGCCAAATACTGTTTATGCTTACCGCGCAAAAAGGGAACAAGAGAGAAGCGAAAAAGTCATAGTATAAATGGAGTCTGGCGTCTGGGAGGGGACGTGACACCCGTATCCCCTCACATAGTTACGCCACTGCCTGTAGGTATATAACAGAAAAAAACAACTTTCGTGTTCACTAATTTTTACATTTACTATTTACACGTTAAGACAGTGTGAAAACATTTATTCCTTAAGGGCCCTGTGAACTTAAAGAAAAATTAAATTTTAGACAAGAGCAGATTAAAATAGCTGAGACAAAAAAAAATAACTTTAGTGAAAACTGCAGTTTTGTTCGATAAGTTGAACGCTTGTATTCCGCAGTAGAAAATTCCGGGGCTATAAGTGACGTCACTTCACCCAACTACGCGGCTAGCCTGTTTGCGCGCTACACGAGTATTTTCTCATTTTCTCAGTAGCGCGGTTTACTTGGCAAGGTACCCACGCGTGTTGTTAGTCGTTACGCATGTTCTGGCTGGGGTCAGGCCTTATGAGTTCGAACCAGGAGAGCACATGTTATAAACATTCGAGAAGATAATAGCGAGACTACAGACCGGCAACGCAACACGGATTGGCATGTTTGCGGTGAACGTGTTCCATTAGCATCTTATCAAAAGTGTTTGTGCTGCTGTGAAAGTGCTGTTATAAGTGATTTGAAGGGAAGTACCGAATGTATTACATACGTATACCGATGCCTTCGCAGCTGTAGTTCTAAAAATAGACACATTTAACACTACTAGGCAAGTAATGATAGCGAGAGCGCAGTCAGATTTTGAGCGGGAAGAATCACGGGAGTTAAATAATAAAAAATACTTTATGTAGCCTACAGACAGTTCGTTAACTGTATTAATTCTTGGAAACCTATAGAAGAGGAAACAATAAAGTCTTACCTTATGCGTTGTAAAAAGAATTCGTGATGACTACCCTGAGCCTAATAATGAGCACAAAAGCTTTCCAACTGCTCCTGACAAAGAAATTTCATGTTTAGATTCATCTTTATCTGTTGTCATGCTTCATTTAATCAGATTTATGTCCAATTAATTTCGGCATGTAAGAAGTATGTTTAAATTACTATTTAATAAATATTAAAAATGGTATCAATTCTAGTGTATTAAAAATAATTAATTACTTTAAATACACTTAGAACACTTAAAACATTTAATCACATTGCAAATATTTATGACTACGTCCTACTAATATTAAAATCGCGAAAGTTTGTGAGGATGGATGTATGGATGTTTGTTACCCTTTCACGCAAAAACTACTGAATGGATTTTAATGAAATTTTACAATAATATAGCTCATACATAAGAATAGCACAAAGGCAATAATTTATAAAGATATATCGTGTAAATTGGCTAAAATATAACGATTAGTGTCAAGTAAGTCGGAAAAAATTCTGCCATCTGCGAGCTATTTTGGCGTGCGATGCAAAAACCGTAAGAGTTACACAAATATAATGTATGGTGGAAATGTTTCTCTTAAATAGTTCTACAAAAAGGCCCGCTACAGCGTATATCTATTTCTCATGTGTAAGTTATTATTGCCAAAATAGTAAACCATTAATAAAATAAAATTTAATACTATTTTTCCAATGCACATTTTGTAGTAACAAATTCATTCCTTATAAAAAATATTCTTTTATTGCTTCTAATATTTAAAGTAGATGTACTATGTCTTTTACACTACGTAATTTGGACAAATCTTTTAAAAGTTACGACGATGAGAAAGTGAGTGCGCTTCTAAAATGTTTCGGTCCGGAGGGCGCAGGGCGGTCGGTCGCACTGCGGGCGAGGCGGGGGAAAAATTCGCTCATCGCCAAGTGCGCGACCTGAACGCGAGCAGACGCGTGAGCGCAGACGTCGTTGACGGTTGTGAGCGTTTTATTTACTAGCTATTATTTTAATTGGATAGGCAGGTATTGCCTTTTTTTATATATAAAATGATAATAGCTACCGTATTGGATTTTTTGGTAGTGTAGAAAAAGTAGCAACTAAGAATTATGCCGCGAAATAGTAAGTCTAATATTTCCCAAACCTCTAATAAAGCTCGAGCTATGAAGGTAGCTAGAATTTATTGACGAGAGGTTTCCACAAGCCGAACTGCGAAGGCTTGAACAGGCGGTGCGTGAGGCAGCACACAGAGATGCTGACGCACCAGAGCAGTCCCAAGCTCGGCGTCGACAGCATGCTGAGTATCTGGCATCTCATCGGGCTGCTGAGACACCAGAACAGTTCCAAGCTCGGCGTCATCAGCAGGCGACTTACATGGCGTCCCAAAGAGCTACAGAAACCGTTGAAGCGGCTGAATCTCGCAGACGCGCTGTTGCTGAAAGGGCACAACAGCGACTTAAATATTCACAAGAAACACGTGGGGGGTGTTCGATACAGCTGCATTTGAGTATGGCAAGACTCTTGATTATGAAAGCCACAAGCTTAACTGGAGAAGCCAAGGGAGACAATGTGCTTATACCACGCATCCCAATTATACCTAATAACTTACCATTTAATATTAAACGTCTGCAGTTCCCNTGGTCATCTCTACTACGTAGCTTGCTCACGTGTTTCTAAATTGCAAAATCTGCATGTTTACGCTGAACGAAAGAAATCGTTTAACATAANCGGTCATCTCTACGTAGCTTGCTCACGTGTTTCTAAATTGCAAAATCTGCATGTTTACGCTGAACGAAAGAAATCGTTTAACATAATTTATAGGAGTATATTGCGGTAAATAGAAGCCTAAAAAATATAGATATTACTCATACAACAGAATAGGTTATCATTTCTAAAGATGTATACGCAGACGAAGTCGCGAGTAGCCGCTAGTATGTCATAAATACGAAACACAACCGATTAAAATATTTCAATTCGTAAAATTTCGTCACCACCGCAAGTTTGACAGGACAACCACAGGTAGTTTATAATACTATCTTCTTAGCTTTGTAGTAATGGTGAATTTTTCCGTTTGTCTTTTAGCTTCTTAGCTAAAGACTTAGACAGATACCACACATAAAATTGGTGTGTTATTTGTGGAAATATTGTACGAAGTAGTTTACGAACTCCTCAATGGCGATCGGATAGGAAAATATATATTTCTACAGAGTTTTCAAGTAATGAAGAAAATATTTCTTCACATGCTTCTTTTTCAAAATTTCCAGTAACCGGTCACTTTCGCAGTACAATGAAGTCGGTAATTTGTTAAGTGATAACGCCCATAACAGTATATATGATGTAAGTGGCTGTAAATCCAAGCTTTTGAATATGGCCATCTTCTGCTAAATAAACCTTGACATATTTTTTACGTCGAATATCGCCTTGCGTTGCTGTAACCAAATTGATTTTATTGCAGGCGCCACGCAGTTGCGTACAATTTTGTAGAATGGAGAATATGACATGAAATATAAATTCAATGTTTCAGCAAATGAAGCGANATGTCTTTTAGCTTCTTAGCTAAAGACTTAGACAGATACCACACATCAAATTGGTGTGTTATTTGTGGAAATATTGTACGAAGTAGTTTACGAACTCCTCAATGGTGATCGGGTAGGAAAATATCTATTTCTACAGAGTTTTCAAGTAATGAAGAAAATATTTCTTCACATGCTTCTTTTTCAAAATTTCCAGTAATCGGTCACTTTCGCAGTACAATGAAGTCGGTAATTTGTTAAGTGATAACGCCCATAACAGTATATGTGATGTAAGTGGCTGTAAAACCAAGCTTTTGAATATGGCCATCTTCTGCTAAATAAACCTTGACATATTTTTTACGTCGAATATCGCCTTGCGTTGCTGTAAACAAATTGATTTTATTGCAGGCGCCACGCAGTTGCGTACAATTTTGTAGAATGGAGAATATGACATGAAATATAAATTCAATGTTTCAGCAAATGAAGCGAAAACATTATAGTTTAAACCATTTACGTAAAGAGCTGTTGCTAATTTCACAGAAATCTTATCTTGCGATCGCCACATAAATGTGTGGCCAACAATGCATTCCCTTTTCACAGACAAAGAAAGACCTTTAGACCTCGGCTGCGCAGTAATTACAATCTTGATACATTTACAACGAAATGTAAATAGTGACAGCAAATATTTCCACAAAACAAAAAATATTGCGCGCTTGTCTATTTTTGAATCATGTGTAGAAATATTGTTTTCTTGTGAGGAGTCAGTATATTCTCGACTGCTGTCACCGAGTGGTTCACAAAAGGACACGTCCATGTCATTTTCTTCCTCACTTTGAGTATNAAAATGTAAATAGTGACAGCAAATATTTCCACAAAACGAAAAATATTGCGCGCTTGTCTATTTTTGAATTATGTGTAGAAATATTGTTTTCTTGTGAGGAGTCAGTATATTCTCGACTGCTGTCACCGAGTGGTTCACAAAAGGACACGTCCATGTCATTTTCTTCCTCACTTTGAGTATTCTCCTCATGGCAAATATTCCGTAACTTTTCCCTTCCCAGCTCACACCGTACACATGAGTCACTATAATCGGTAGGTTTTCATGAATCAACACTATCATCTGTTTGTTCTTGTGCATTATCTCGCTGGTTCCTTCCTCTTCGAACACTGCTTCGAAAATTTCACTGCATGGTGTTTGTTGACAACTCTTATTATTATTCTCCGATTATCTTCCTCCTCATATAATCACTAGTGTTTTGCTGTTTTCCCAGAGGACGATTACTTGCAGTTGGTGTCAATTTTAAAGAAGGAACTGCACATTTTTCAAAACGGGTGCACTTTNGTTGGTGTCAATTTTAAAGAAGGAACTGCACATTTTTCAAAACGGGTGCACTTTATTTAATTCCTAATAGTTCCCTTTTGAGTCTGGAAGTGTTTTCGAAATATTCTATAAGGAAGTGTTCTGAACAAACTACGGAATTCTGAGTGGGTTCAAAATCACGGCGATTTATTATGTTCAGCCNGTACACATGAGTCACTATAATCGGTAGGTTTTCATGAATCAACACTATCATCTGTTTGTTCTTGTGCATTATCTCACCGGTTCCTTCCTCTTCGAACACTGCTTCGCAAATTTCACTGCATGGTGTTTGTTGACAACTCTTATTATTATTCTCCGATTATCTTCCTCCTCATATAATCACTAGTGTTTTGCTGTTTTCCCAGAGGACGATTACTTGCAGTTGGTGTCAATTTTAAAGAAGGAACTGCACATTTTTCAAAACGGGTGTACTTTATTTAATTCCTAATAGTTCCCTTTTGAGTCTGGAAGTGTTTTCGAAATACTCTATAAGGAAGTGTTCTGAACAAACTACGGAATTCTGAGTGGGTTCAAAATCACGGCGATTTATTATGTTCAGCCATGCTATAAATCTAGCTGGTGATCGGTCGCGATTTGTAAATACGTGAACACTTATACCTAGGTCTGAATTTGTAGTCTTTGAACACCCAATAACACAGCATCTAGGCATTTTTCACTGAATAGCACGCGGGATACAACAAACAAACAAGCGGCACGCCCGCGTCTACTGCTTATACTGGCGCAACGCGAGCGTTGCAGGCCGCCATGGGCGGTGTGACGTCACGTAATGTTCCTGAGGAAAAGCTAAAGAACGGAAAAGTGTAAGAGCTATGCGGTTTTCACTGTTTATTTTCTCTACGAGTTATCTTCTTTAAGTAGTAATTTCATTTTAAGTTCACATGGCCTTTGAAAAGCTACCAATAACCCTCATTCCAGTCGTTACCATTTCAACGCACGCCGTGAATAAATCGGTTTTTTCAAAAAAGTAGAAGGGAAATGCCGAATCCAGCGCGGGAAAAAGTTGCTTAAATCGGAAGGTACCCCCCTGGGGCTCTAAATGACTTTTTGAAATTGATTTCGTCACTAAATGAAAATTGATTTCGTCACTAAATGAAAATTGATTTCGTCACTAAATGANACGTCACGTAATGTTCCTGAGGAATAGCTAAAGAACGGAAAAGTGTAAGAGCTATGCGGTTTTCACTGTTTATTTTCTCTACGAGTTATCTTCTTTAACTAGTAATTTCATTTTAAGTTCACATGGCCTTTAAAAAGCTACCAATAACCCTCATTCCAGTTGTTACCATTTCAACGCACGCCGTGAATAAATCGGTTTTTTCAAAAATTATGTGTAAATTTTTTTTATTCAGTTACTTCAAAATTATATATATATATATATATATATATAGTCCATTTGTGGTTTCTTCCCACTTTTTGAATGAAACGTCTGAAAAATCCCCCCTTGTAAGTATTGCTTCTTTGTTTCCTAATTATGCCAATTATTACAAGCATTTTATACTTGTCTTCACATAAAAACGTCCTTTTTAACTAAATTAAACCGTTACTTATATTTAAAATTTACATTATAACGTTTTATTTATAGTTAATATTATATAAACAGCGATAATATATGTGTGTTGGCCATGCCTAGGAAGAAAAAGTTCTCATTAAAAATATGATTTCACTGAGGGCGCACGAATCCGATGCGCGGTGCCTTAGGTGCAATTTTGTAGACCATAGACTGAAGATGAAGTAGAGCGATCTAACTGGCTCCGCACAACCAGTCTCCGTATCCCAACATTGAACTGCTTTTCTGCCAACACGACTAGCAAAATTGGCATGGATTGCATTTGATGTTAGATTAATTATTAGTAAACACATTCTTTCAAATGAATATATACTTCCCCTTACCAATTTGTAATGAAGTTTGATTGAATTTAATCATTTTGAACTTATTTTATTCCTATAAAAGTGCTTGTCCTTTAAAAATTGAGATGTAAACTAACGCGTTCATCAGTGCTCACCATGTTAATTTTACAGATGTATTCCTTTGATGTAGGTCAATAATGAGTAAGTGCGCAAAAACAGAATAATCGGTCCACCTCTACTTTAGTCTATGTTCTAAACTCGGCGAAGCTTTGTTTGCAGGAGGTGGAGGAATATCATGAATGTAGAACTTAAGCAGGGCTTCAAAAATTTGGATATAAACGAGAATGGACTATACAATTCGATCTAAGGTTGGCTCAATAGTATAGACACGAGACTCTCATTTCAATGGTATGGGAGTTTTCTCGGTGCCCTCCTGTTTTAACCACCGTCTTCATTACATCGATTCTTTACCATCATCTCATATATTAGTATTGAACTGGCCTGGTTTCGCCCGGTAATAATTTAGTTTTAACAGCGACACTTTGAAAGACGAAAATAGTTACTGTGGGTCATCCTTAAATGATAAACATATGCTATCCCGGACTTTTCTGTAGACCTTTTGAGAGCTACAATTCTGCAGTACATTAATTTTATGTATATCTTATAGTTAAGTCAGCGCAAGCCATGTAAGCGCCCTAAAAGCGGTTTTTTACGACTTGATTAAAAACGGTTCGACATTTCTCTACTGTCCTTTCAAAATTATTACAACAGTATCGCGTAATTTATTTTTAATTTCAAACAAAGTAATTTATGTTAGTCATTGCGTTCTATAATGTTTGAAATATTTTAAAACAATTTTTCTTGTGGCGTTTAAACATATCAAGTAACCAGTGTTGTGCAAGATGGTGGACGTGGCGAGTCGGGCTTAACTGCTGCCATGCGTGGAAAGAAAAGAGGAAATTCTGTACAATTCCCGCAGAATATAGCGACGGTTATTTAATGCAAAATGTGAAGACTTAGCTTAATGACGAATGCGTAAATAAAATTAATAAGTCTGTGTATTTTATAATGCACTTGTGTTAGTAGCCAGTAAAACAGCCATCACATTCCATGTGCGTGGATGCACCGAGTGATACAAGCTGCCGCCTTGGAATTGATAGAGAGAATGTCTCTATAGTTCTGAAGGCGCAAAGAAATTATTGATCGTTAATTTCGAAAACCGAAATTTGTGGCTACTACAGTGTGTTAGTTTCTTTAGGTTGAACCTTTAAAGGNTGTGCGTGGATGCACCGAGTGATACAAGCTGCCGCCTTGGAATTGATAGAGAGAATGTCTCTATAGTTCTGAAGGCGCAAAGAAATTATTGATCGTTAATTTCGAAAACCGAAATTTGTGGCTACTACAGTGTGTTAGTTTCTTTAGGTTGAACCTTTAAAGGCGTCTACCAACCCGGACTTATTTTACAAACACATGTAGAGAAGCTATAAGTGTTAAACCGCCATACGCATGAAGTGCCGCGACGGCTGTAATGTGCGAAGCCTGTGTAGTAGATTGTTTTCTGTGCTACGTGCGTCTTGAAATTAAAGCGGCAAACATGCACATTGTATTGGTTGCAAGTCTGTTATAGAGTTGGTACTCCATTCAATTTTCGCATTTATTCGAGTTCTACATTTTAAGACTTTTTTCAACTACGTGTTGAGTCTCATTTTGGGCTGTCAATGTGTTTTAATTTACAGCAGCTTCTTCTGACAATCTTTTTTTCAAACGTGCAATAGCGAAGTCCAAGTGCCAGGGAGGTAAGTGGTCCAACCGATTTGCGGATTGGTGGGTAAAGGCCCACGTGCGAGACTTGGATATCTCAGCCTGAAAAGTTTGCTCATGTTGAAGAAGGAGAAGTCAATCAGAAACTGACTAAAAGCAAGGATGCCTGACCAATGTGGCTTCTACCTATTGGTAATCTAATATTTTGTCTTACCCGGCGGCGAGCAAATTATACGTAGCCTTTATATGTCGGTAATCACGCATGTTGAACTCGCCTGACACTTGATGAACTGAAAATAAATTTGCATATATATATATATATGTGTCTGTGTATGTGCGTGTATGTATATATGCATGTGCGTGTTGTGTGTGCGCGCGCGCATATGTGTGTGCGCACGCGTGTTTATGTATGGGTGCTCTAAATACTATCGAGATGGAAGGTTCTCCGGTCCCTGTAGTATTATTTTACCGTAATATATTTACCTAACATTCATACAGGCGTACAATGTCGCTTTAAACAAACATCGAGGTATTATTGGTTGTACCTTGTATCTGCACATAGTTTCCTCAATTGTGAAGGTAAGCTTTGAACATAAAATACAACAGATACTTTAAGAGCATAAATCTTGGCCTGGTCCCCGAAGATGGTTATACTTGTCTGTATTTATTTGCTGGCACCCTGGCTTCAATGGTTCATTTGGAAACTATCGTACGGTACCTTTAGTCGGACCAACTTACTTGTTACCACTCTACGCTCTTGCATTCTCCACCACCGAAGTTATTAGTAATGTTACACCTTGGAATAAGTGCTGGAGACTCGTACAAAACAGGTGTTGCATTTTACCTTTTAAAATATTTTCCTTGCTCGTTCTTCCTGCAGCTAAGTTTGCTGTCGAAACCTTGGCATCAGCATCAGTCAGCACTCCAGGCGAATGCTGGAATGGTTCCTTAATACAGACAGTGGCCTGTTCCTTCCCTTTTTCTGATTGATTCATTTGGCTCGTGTCTTATATACCTGCTGTCTGCAAAAGGTTATAAATATAAACAATTGATTATGAATTCCATACTCGCAACTAGATAAAGAGTTTATAATAGTGGCTTGGCAGTATCCTGTACAAAATTTTGTAACTGAAACTGACTAATTCTTGTATAATTACAAACTTTTTTTGATTTTCAAAGTGGTATTTTTTAACTATACAGCCGTTGTTCATTTGTAAGAAAAGAATTTGTGTGAATAACGAAATAAGTTTGAGCTGTTTCAAAAATATTGTAAACATCCGCGCGTCACTCATTATTTCTAGGAATTCCACACATTCCTAGAATAGCCTACCTGGCTCGAGGTGGGTTGCACTTTCAAGCAGTATAACTTTTCGAAGAATATTATTGCTGTGACTATATCAACAAAGCGATAAAGTTCATTATGACTAATATATAATTTTATATAGACTACAATTTCATAGGAGTTTTTTTTTTAAATTCGTCGGCAAAGGAATATAAACAGAGGGATTCAGAGCTTAAATTTCAGATAGAGCAGTGGTGCTCAGACTTGTACCATCAGCGATCGACCGCAAAAAAAAGTGGGGGGCAAGCGTTTGACAAAAAAAAAGTAAGGGAGTAGAACTGAGCTCTAACAAGACAGATGGTAAGCCTGTCGCTGTTACGACCTGTGCATGTTTTTTTNAAGTGGTATTTTTTAACTATACAGCCGTTGTTCATTTGTAAGAAAAGAATTTGTGTGAATAACGAAATAAGTTTGTGCTGTTTCAAAGATATTGTAAACAGCCGCGCGTCACTCATTATTTCTAGGAATTCCACACATTCCTAGAATAGCCTACCTGTCTCGAGGTGGGTTGCACTTTCAAACAGTATAACCTTTCGAAGAATATTATTGCTGTGACTAATATCAACAAAGCGATGAAGTTCATTATGACTAATATACAATTTTATATAGACTACAATTTCATAGGAGTTTTTTTTTAAATTCGTCGGCAAAGGAATATAAACAGAGGGATTCAGAGCTTAAATTTTAGATAGAGCAGTGGTGCTCAGACTTGTACCACCAGCGATCGACCGCAAAAAAAGTGGGGGGCAAGCGTTCGACAAAAATAAGTAAGGGAGTAGAACTGAGCTCTAACAAGACAGATGGTAAGCCTGTCGCTGTTACGACCTGTGCATGTTTTTTTNTTTTTTTTTTTTTTTTTTTTTTTGGTTAAGCCCCGGCCACACCTGCGTGTTATTATGCCGAGTACAGTTTGATCAGGTTATTATGTTTACTTTTTTTAAATCGTTGCCACCATTTTTCAAAAAGAGCGTGACGTAGCGAGAATATTCATAACGATCAGCGCGAATGTGTACTCTCATAACGATTAGCGCTCTAGGTGACATATAAAATTGTTGTTTGATTTTACCAAACTTGCAAACTTGCCAAAATGGAATAAAACTCACAAAGCGGTTTCTTAATCCAGAAAGCCATTTTTTACAAACAATGGGAGCAAACAATACTAAGTCGCGCCGACAACTCCGGCGGTGCGCAGCGTTCTTTCCGGCGTTACTTTACATTGTATTATTACGTATCACAGTGTCGCCGTACGAGTGGCCGACGGAAGGAGCTTTTTTTTAATTTCTTGAGGGAATGTGGACATATGTCCGCGATCAACTTTTAAAGCTCTCGTGATTGACCGGTTTNCTTTTTTTTAATTTCTTGAGGGAATGTGGACATATGTCCGCGATCAACTTTTAAAGCTCTCGTGATTGACCGGTTGATCGCGATCGACCGTTTGAGCTTCCCTGAGATAGAGGATTACAGTAAAACCAAATAATGGATTTCAGTTTAAATTATTTTATTTCGACAATCCTAATTGCACAGAAAAATTAGCATACAAATAATGGAACATACTGAAATTAAAGGTTTGGAAGAATATATATATTTACATATAGCGTTTACATATATATAAAACATCACAATCAAAATTTTTGTAAGCGGAGTTAACCTATTTTAGTAAAAAACTGTAATTCTGAAATTTTACAATATAATCTTGTACACCTGTTAAATTTGTACTCTAAGAAGAGCAACAGCTATACTGCTTTATAAAATTCTTGCATAAATGCTGATATTCAGTAAACTGCTGATACCATTTCACAAGTTCAAGTTAAGATGTGTGCTAAAGGCCGATGAGTCATCACTTCCGAGAATCCACATATGGTGAGGGCTGCTTCTTTTCTTGGGCGGCACGGTGAAGTTCATTTTTACTGATTTGAAAAGGATGTATTCCCCAAAATTACAGGTTTGCAGCATAAATTTTGTAACAATACAGTCCAAGTTTTGTAAATTTATGTGGTTTTTGCTGCAATAAGAAAAATTTGTACTTATAAAAAAAATTGCATAAATGTTCAGAAATATTTAGTAATACATATTTTGTATCCGTTTAACGATTATGTGGGAAGCTTAATGTAAAAAGTGTGTTGCAATAAACGAATACATTCACATGGTTTCGCATGGCTTTCTTTGAATAAAAGATGACAAGTGATAAAGATTAGCAACATAATTCAGGGTTAAATAAAATAAAACTATCCCGAAAATTCAAAAGCTGTTGGCAGCATTCATTTATTCGTGTATGTACAAAGTTGCATATTTTTTGCGTGGGACTAACATACTCCTTGCAATAAAATGTCTAACTAATTACAGTTCCATCGCGAGCTCAGTAAAAACATTCTGTTCTCTTTTGAAGGTGAAATGCCGCTTATTAGCACGAGATAAAATTATTGAATGGAAGAATTAGACGCTACATATTAAAATATAGCACCGCCTATGATTGCATCTGTAGCGTAGTGGTTAGTAGTAGTGGTTAGTTTAAAGGCTGTTCGCAATAAAGTAAACATTTTTAAATCAACCTTTGAGAAATGTTGCTGCCCCTACCTGTATCTTTTTTAACGGGCGCACTGAGTGGCGTGTGTTCTGTAAAGTTGGGAATGTCGGAGGGAAAGTAGTTCCCTGTCTTAAAGTTGAAATAAAATTATTATGTAATAATATGTAATAAAATTAACTGAAATGATTCATCTTGCCTTCTGGTCTTTCATTGCATATAAGTGTAAGAATTAACAAATTTATATGTTATTAATTTTTCTAATAATTTCATATGTACATTTTACCTACGCAAGAACAAAGTGATCAGGCCGTCGTCTGTGTTTAGCGTAAGAATTCATATCGTGTATGCAAGTATATCTTAAGCAGGGCTTTCAAAAGTGCCCAGTTTGCCGTGAACAGCCTACACCGTAGAGATACTGGGTTCGATTCTTATCACCTTGCTGGGAATTTTCAAAATCGTAGTTGGGTTGGAATATGCCTAAAAGGAGCGTATAAAATGTGTTCCGTGCAGTTCAGACAGACCTATAATTTTTATACTAATTTTATCATCAAGTAGACAAATTACTTTGTAGAAATCCAAATAATAGCTTGTGATTCTGCAGGAAAGCAATTTGAGAATTACCACCCATATAGTTGTAATTCTACTGGATATCAGTCGGTAGGTTACAGTATATTTTTGTTGAAATACCAAATATATCCCGTACACTTTTTAAGCAATTTCTTGCCAAGTATACAAAGATCTTTTTTGTTTTGTAATCTAGAAATTTGAGCAACTAGTTGCCAAATAATTTTTTGTAAAAGTACAAGAAGAAATTATTTTATCCATAGAAGTTTACAACATTAAGAAAAAGTTGGGTTAATCAAGCTCTGATTGGTTGAAGTGCACACTTTTTCACGTTATACTTTATCATTCAAGTAAATATATTTTACGAGAAAAAATTTTATTTCCTTTACAGTAAGCATGTTTCGATAATTTATTCGTATTGTTTTACAATGGATTTAATGAAGTGNTAGAAATTTGAGCAACTAGTTGCCAAATAATTTTTTGTAAAAGTACAAGAAGAAATTATTTTATCCATAGAAGTTCACAACATTAAGGAAAAGTTGGGTTAATCAAGCTCTGATTGGTTGAAGTGCACACTTTTTCACGTTATACTTTATCATTCAAGTAAATATATTTTACGAGANGTTAATCAAGCTCTGATTGGTTGAAGTGCACACTTTTTCACGTTATACTTTATCATTCAAGTAAATATATTTTACGAGAAAAATTTTATTTCCTTTACAGTAAGCATGTTTCGATAATTTATTCGTATTGTTTTACAATGGATTTAATGAAGTGACCTGTTCTAAAATAATGTGATTTTCCAGTGTGTTTTTAACTAACTAAAATCTTTTTCAATTATTTTCACGGTTGTTAAAAGGGAATTTAAAGGGGGAGAATAAAGTGGAGATGAATAAAGATGTGTTTGGGAATTTTGAAAAGTAGAGAAAGGGTTCCTCTCGTAGTAAAACCTAGAGCCTCACGGTCAACTGGATCCCGGAAGATGCTACTACTGACACCTTGTCCACGAGCTTCCAGGGGTTTACTCTAAGTCTTCTTAACTGCCACGAACCTACAAATATTAATACTTGGACACGTCTATTTCAGTTTCAATATATAAAAATAAATACCTTTTATTGTCTCTTAAACACCAGCAAAACTGATTATCTAAAGAAATTTTCAATACATTGCAGATTAAGTGCTCAAACAGCTCGAAATAGCATAGACATCAAATAATTCACTGAGTATAATATATTATTTCCCACATCGATTGTTTACACTACAAATATGAATCATTGAGAATTTCATTGTTCAATCAGTTAACTGTATCTAAATGATTCAACATTCACTTCAGTGAATTTAACTGATTACTCAGTGAAAAATGCCAATTTTTCTTCACCTTTTGATGCAGTGACATTTTCCACTTATTCATCAGTAAATTGTTCACTGTCTTTAAGTGATTTCAGTTAAACCGCGTGTAAAAATGACCTTCAATCAACGTGTAAAAAATGGCCGTTAAACAACGTTTATCAATTGAAATAACAACGCACAAACTAATAAAACCAATACAAAATACTTTCTAAAATGTGTTTAGTATTTTAAAACATAAATGTATGAGGTAACATGAACATTCAGACTTTATTTACGTTTTTATATCTTTCATTTCGTTGACGCCATGTAATCATCACAGCGATCTGTTTGAAGGTTTAAACTGCATATAATGTGGTGCAGAGAGTGCTCATCTGTACTATCCGCTTTAACAATCCTAACGGTGCCAAACAAACAAAAAACGAAAAGTATATCCATACAATTTAAAACTACACGCTTGTGATGAATAAAAATAATACATATATTTTCCTTGTTGTTATCAACCTGACTTTGTAGCTCAAGTGGTAAAGTAATGGTTTATAAGTGTAATGGAAAGGGTGTGTGACTTTAAACCCGGCCACTTGCGGAAAATCATTAGCTTTTTAAATTACTGTAATTTCCTCAATATAAATAGTAAATTATTGTAAATATGTTTTTATATCGTGATTATTTGACTGAATTCAATAATAACGATATTTGATTCCCCCGTCTCTTATTCAATCAGTGAAGTTGTTTCCCGTCACTAATTCATTCAGCGGTTTTACACTGATTCTTAGTGGAGCTATTTTCACCTATTCGAGTAGCTGAATTTCACTGCGAATCAGTGGTTTTCCACAGATTTTGAGTGTAACATTCGTTTCCGCTACGTTTTATTGATACCTCGTATATGTTCAGAATCATTTTGGAATCCTACAAATGTGGTAGGCATAATGAGGAGATTATATATTTTTTTGGTACTCGTTCAAAATAAAAACAGCAAACTATAGTTTACTAATACTTATCTGATAAGGGTTTTCATAAACTAAAGATATTCCATACTATTTGAAACTTGTCGTCTTTAATGTTTACAAATTTTTTTTGGTTCGAAAACAAAATTAGCATACCATATTTTGCTGAAAATGTATGCCTTTGAGCAATATCATATTCCCAAGATAAACCATTTTAACTAANATTAGCATACCATATTTTGCTGAAAATGTATGCCTTTGAGCAATATCATATTCCCAAGATAAACCATTTTAACTAACGCAATAACTAGAATAATAAAGCTGTAAATTTTGGAGATACTCGCGACCGTTATGAATTAATTGGCCTTACGTATGCCAAACGGCAGCTTTAAAACTGCGTGAGTCCGAATTTATAGCGTTCGTAAAAGGTGGCTTAATGCAACTCAAATCTGTTTTATGTTTCACACTGCGAATGAATGAATACTGTAACAAAACACTTTACACTTCAAAATTAATATCATAGTGTCAAAGCTGTATTTTATACAAACTTTAATATTGCAATATTTAACTGTCATATANACTTCAAAATTAATATCATAGTGTCAAAGCTGTATTTTATACAAACTTTAATATTGCAATATTTAACTGTCATATACCAAACGCATATTACATATTTCATTGAGATGTATAAATATGAAATTTTCACTTGCATATTAAATGAGTTGCTCGAAATTAAATTAAACTACTTTAAAACTGCATAAANCTCGAAATTAAATTAAACTACTTTAAAACTGCATAAAAAAAATTCAAGCTAATTTGTCACTTTATAGAAAACTTTATGATAATGTAATAATACGAAATAAATTTACAGCTGCCCAAATAACAGTTAAGGAAAAAACTTTGTTATGCTTATTACCAAAAATTACACACAAAATAATAATACCATAGGTAACAAGAAAAATCATAACTATTTAAAAATAATTTTTAAAACTTAAAACTGTATACCGATACTGAACTGAATACTAAACCATTACAGAACCACTTTTAGCATGATTGCTCCATGAACGCAAAACAATTGTTGCAAGCTGTAGGCAATTTTAAAACAATAGTGTATTAATGGTTTACCCAGATTTTAAATTAAATGTATACAATTCTTATCATATTTTTTTAAGTAAAAATTCTTTTCTTGACTCTCTAGCATCGTTCTATCAACATATTTTAACAATTAATTTCATAAATATTTACCGGCTAAAATTTACCTTATGTGCATTTCACGACAGCGAAGACAGTTTCACGAACACGGATATAGGTCCATAAATAAATAAATCCTTTCTCAAACGAATTTCAAACGTGATAACAATATTGTATTCTTACAACTGCATTTGATTTTGATATCCTGACGAATGAACTTTCAAATTCCGAAAACCACATATCACCTTTAAACCGGCGAGGTTGTATGAATTGGTATTATACTTCGTTTGGATTCGCGGGTATAAACGTGCAAATACTGTCTACATAGTAAACAACTTCCTAGTAAGAAAATAGGTTTCCATTTAATATGCATGTATAAAATGAAGTATCATGACTAACTCACTGTCTAGATGACTGACTCACACATTCATCCAAACACAGCCCCAACCACTAGACGCAAAATCATGAAATTTTAGGAATGGCTTCTGGTAAGGGTGCAAGCACACACATAGAAAGAATTGTTTGAAACTAAACCCTTTTAGATGGTGAAAATGAGTAAAAAATATTATCGACAACTCCTCAACAGCTCATTAATCCGATGAGATACCGTTAGCTGTTTTCTTTAAAAGTTCGTTATGAGGGCTAAATATCGAAATACATATATTTTTTTCAGGATTTTCCAAAATTCAAATACCTAAGAAGGCGAAAGGGTCTTAATGTATTTTCGATTATTATTTCCCTAAATTACATAGTTTAGCATGCTCGTAACCTTCAATCGAACACGTCTTGTAAAAAGTTTTCCCATGAATAAAAGTATGAATAGCAATAAAACTTGTATCTTACAAAGAAAAAGTTTCATTTCCCTTACTGTTGCAGAAAAAGTGTTCAAAACTGAAGGGGATCATTAATTAAATACGCTAATTTTGTAGGCTGCTTAGTCAGTGCAATTAATCGCGATATTTACTTTTCCTAACGAGGTTAAATATATATATATATATATGTATATATATGTGTGTGTGTGTGTTGTGTGTTTAAATTACATATAATAACAAGCCTAACAATTTCAAACATTTTCTTTTAGAAATAATTCGGATATGGTGCCCATCACAAAAGCAGAGGAACATATTTGTGAAGCACCATTTAATTAGTTTCTTGCAAACAAAACTGTTAGAACTATAAACTTGCGAATGAATCACCTGGAGAACTTAAAAAAACATAAGTTATGACAGTGGTGAGGCTGTTTGTTTAAAGTTTGTTTCCCAACAAACTTCAGCTTTTATTCATTACAAGAAAGTTTAAATTTAAATATATTCTAATAACATTGCTTTGATTACAAAAATTAAAATTCAATTTAAACGTTATTTAATCTGTAGTTATAAAGTGAATTGACGAAAGATTTTTAAACATTTTACATGAGTGAACACGTTACAACGATTGGGCAATGTTAACAATACATTTTTGAAATAGTACGTTTGAATTACTGGTTAGGGTAGAGATTGACCACTTATATGTAGACACAGATTTAAACATTGATGATGCAGTCCATTACCCTGTGCAGTTCATCAACAGTATCTACACTGGAGAACCAAAATAACTGGNATGTAGACACAGATTTAAACATTGATGATGCAGTCCATTACCCTGTGCAGTTCATCAACAGTATCTACACTGGAGAGCCAAAATAACTGGTATAGGCGTGCGTATGCAAATAACAGAGGTATGGAACCAATCAGAGTTGGGTGATGCAGTCAGCAGCGCCTATATAAGACAACAAGCGTCTGGCAAAGTTGCTAGATCGGTTACTGCTGCTACAATGGCAGGTTATCAAGATTTAAGGGAGTTTTAACGTGGTATTATAGTCGGCGCACGACAGATTGGACTAGCATTTCCGAGGTATCGATACAAATTTGGATTTTCGCACNTTACTGCTGCTACAATGGCAGGTTATCAAGATTTAAGGGAGTTTTAACGTGGTATTATAGTCGGCGCACGACAGATGGGACATAGCATTTCCGAGGTATCGATACAAATTTGGATTTTCGCACACGACCATTTTACGAGTGTACTTTGAATATCGGGAATCCGGTAACACATCAAATCTTCGACATCGCTGCCGCCGGATAAAGATTGTGAACGAACGGGACAAACGACGACTGACGAAAATCATTCAACGTGATAGACGTGCAACACTTTCTTAAAAAATTGGTGCAGATTTAAATGCTGGGGTATCAACAAATGCCAGCGTGCGAACTATTCAACGGACCATAATTGATATGGGCTTTCGGAGCTGAAGGCCCATTCGTGTACCGTTGTTGACTACACGACACAAAGCTTTACGCCTCGCCTGGGCCCGCCAACACCGCCATTGGACTTTTGATGACTGAAAACACGTTGCCTGGTCTGACGAGTCTCGTTTCCAATTGTATCAGGCGGATGAACGTGTACGGGTATGGAGACATCCTCACGAATCCATGGACCCTACATGTCAACAGGGGACCGTTCAAGCGGGTGGAGGCTCTGTAATGGTANGAGACATCCTCACGAATCCATGGACCCTACATGTCAACAGGGGACCGTTCAAGCGGGTGGAGGCTCTGTAATGGTATGGGGCGTGTGCAGTTGGCGTGAAATGGGACCCCTGATACTTCTAGATACGACTCTGACAGNAATGGTATGGGGCGTGTGCAGTTGGCGTGAAATGGGACCCCTGATACTTCTAGATACGACTCTGACAGGTGACAGTCACGTAAGTATCCTGTCCGATCACCTGTACTCATTCGTGTCCATTGTGCATTCCGACGGACTTGGACAATTCCCGCAGGACAATTCAACACCCCACACGTCGAGAGTTGCTACCGAGTGGCTCCAGAAACACTCTTCTGACTTTAGACACTTCCATTGGCCNTCGAGAGTTGCTACCGAGTGGCTCCAGAAACACTCTTCTGACTTTAGACACTTCCATTGGCCACCTTAATCACCAAACATGAACATTATTGAACATATCTGGGATGACTTGCAACGTGCTGTTAAGATGAGATATCCACCGCCTCTCACTCCTATGGATTTGTGGAATGCTCTGTAGGATCCATGGTGTGAATTGCCTCCTGCATACCTTCAGACGTTAGTCTAGTCCATGCCACGTCGTCTTGCGGCCCTTCTGCGTGCTCGTGGGGGCACTACACGATATTCGGCAGGTATACATGTTTTTTTGGCTATTCAGTGTACCTTCGTGGCCTACCACCCCACAAACTACCCCTGAAGTTAGGGTCTCCATTAATGTTACCTCCAAAGTGCTGCAATCACGCTATGCTCCTAGTGAAGGTTTAGCAACAATACGTAATCGACGCCACTGATGTGCGCAGAGGAATCAAGTTTCATAATTCGCATACCACCCCTTCTGTAAGAGTACTTTCTCGTATTTCAGAGACTNTGTGCGCAGAGGAATCAAGTTTCATAATTCGCATACCACCCCTTCTGTAAGAGTACTTTCTCGTATTTCAGAGACCGTAATTCCCTCTCTAGTTCTGTTTCGCTATGACTATATATGAGGCCTCGGAACGGTCGCTTTTGGTGGCAAAAACAGATTAGAAGGAAGGCTGCTTCTCACATGACTTGCTCCAAAATAAGTTCACCTAGCGACGGGTAATCCCAGCACTTGAGAACAGAACCAATAATGTGGTGAACAAAGAGATAATTCCGTAAAGAAAATTAGTAACTGCTTCGTGTTGTACACGCGGGTGAAACCGCGGACAGAATTGGAATATTTCCGAAAACTTATGAACAAAATATTATTGGAGCGTGACATATATTACTAATTCTTTTTGCATAGTAGTTCTTAAATTTTGCAAAAAAAATATCATATAATTGTAAAAAAATTAGATGGATGTTCTTTGAGGAAAAATTGTTGCATATCATTAACTTTTATACGAATTCGTTTTAAGGTTATTTGGAGCTTACAAAATTAGAAATAAACTGATTTTATATCAGCCTAAAATGTTATTTTAGTTGTGCATATTTAATTCAGAAACCATATTGTTGCTTGTTTCATACTAACCTGCTGTATTCCTAATTTAACGGTATACGTATACACCTATTACTTTAACGATACTGGGGGAAAGTGTTTCCCTAACTAGCCATTTTGTTCGAGTATTTTATTGCCATGTTTCTAAAGACCTGAAATAAATATCTGAAAAAAAAAACTGTTTTGAATCTTTAAGACAAAGACTTAGGTTTACAATAGGCCACATATATTTTCACGCTTTTCATAAGACAGCTCTCATGTGGCGGATATGTTTAAATAATTTATTATTGCTGTCTATCATAAGATATCATGTAAAATAAAGGAAATAATATCGTAACACTGTGTTCTTTGATACATTGCAGACACTTGGGCCTTGATGATGTCAAAAAATATATACACNAAATAATATCGTAACACTGTGTTCTTTGATACATTGCAGACACTTGGGCCTTGATGATGTCAAAAAATATATACACAACTAACAAATCATTTTCTGTGTGCTTTAAAATTTACATACATTATACATTTTTTTTCTCAGCACAATGAAAATGTAAACCTTTCAAACACATTGTAACATAAATTATAGAGAAATAACAAGCTCTGATGGTTTTAGGGCGACGGAAATTATATTTGCTCTTTGATCCAAACGTAAACATGTGCGTTTGTTTCCATTATCCAAATTGCTCAAACATTTATGTCCGATGTCCCCTCTCCCAGAATTTTCCCTCTGATACATATCTGATTCGATTGCTGAGCGTGACTGTTCCCTAATGACTTGTGGCGTAGAACATCATTCGTGAATGTGTAACGGTTAAATAAAATTCGTGTACAGAGTTTTTTTTAAAAAGTTGAAAAAGCGCCGCATGTAAAAATCAATAGAATTTTACTACTTGCTATATTTCTTACAGAAAAAAAGCATACCAAACGCTCACCGATAATAATATAACGTTTAGCTCTCTCTCTCTCTNTGCTATATTTCTTACAGAAAAAAAGCATACCAAACGCTCACCGATAATAATATAACGTTTAGCTCTCTCTCTCTCTCAAATAGTGGATTAATATTATTGTTATCACTATAAGACTGTCCATGCCAAGCAAATATTTGAAATGTATGAATGTTTTATTTTTTCAAATATCATGAAAATCACGTTATGGCTGTAAGCACAATANTGCTATATTTCTTACAGAAAAAAAGCATACCAAACGCTCACCGATAATAATATAACGTTTAGCTCTCTCTCTCTCAAATAGTGGATTAATATTATTGTTATCACTTTAAGACTGTCCATGCCGAGCAAATATTTGAAATGTATGAATGTTTTATTTTTTCAAATATCATGAAAATCACGTTATGGCTGTAAGCACAATAAAGATAACTGCTGACATGCTACTCCGTAAAAATAATTTGTAATTATGACTGAGAAAATGTTTGTAATTTTGCAAACATTTGTAACAGTACAACCATTTATTCTCTTTTAAAATTACTCGTTTGTAAAATTACAGAAGCCATGTTTGTAATAAACCTCAAGGAATATTTATACCATGATGATCAGTATATAACATCTCTGACAAAATGGCATACATTCGCAACATAGAACTGTACATAGCTGTTTGTGCCCTGGCGGTGATATAAAGCGAAGTTGAGTGCTGAAAGATACCAAAGAGAAAAGTAAATCACTTAAAACACTTGAAATCACTCAAATGATCCTAATGAAACATTGAAAACAATTTAAAAAACGTGACGTTATTAAAAATTAACTGTCAATATTAAAGTTTCTTATATCAACTGTATTTATAAACTCAAATATAAGGTTTTTATTATATAATAAGTATACAATTTTTTTTATATTTGATGTTTATAAATGTGTCCTTTACGCACGTTCGTAAAAAAATAATTCCTGCTAGTAGAAAACTGCATATGTTCAGTTGGCCTGCACAATTTTAATGACATTAAAATGCGCGGCAATTCTTTAATTTGTTTACCTCATTCCTCCCCAAGACATGAAATTATGTTCTTTGTTCTTTGATTGGGTGTCGCTTATATTTAAAACATATTAACCCAAGAACTTGCGTTGGTGGTATGGTTAAAACAGCGGGATGGTAACGAAAGGCACGAGGTAAGTTATGCAATGTTTTATTGTTAATTAAATTATATTTTGAAAGAAATGTTTCCTTTTTTTGTGATATTTCTTTATCGTGTTTATTTTCTAGAGCTAAAACAGTAATCTTATTTCCACTTGTCAATAAAATAAATTCAAATAACAAAAGTGTAATTTAAAATTTTACAAANCTAAAACAGTAATCTTATTTCCACTTGTCAATAAAATAAATTCAAATAACAAAAGTGTAATTTAAAATTTTACAAATATATGTCTTGTTCATTTTGCAAGAAAATTTTTTGTGGCACTACAAAATATTTTCTTGGCAACAGAGTTTTAAAAGTTTTTAAAATAAAAAAATATTTTTTTACAGTGTACACCAGATATTAAGCGCCNTTCTTGGCAACAGAGTTTTAAAAGTTTTTAAAATAAAAAAATATTTTTTTACAGTGTACACCAGATATTAAGCGCCACTTCACCACATGACCATGAATGACAGCCACTAAGAACCTGGCACTTATTTACATACTATAAAATACAACATGCTAAAGATGATTGTTTTGCAGCTGTCGTATGATTTCTGGTACTGAATGCGAATCTACCCGCGAGGAGAACTCCATGCCAAGAGCTTAGAAGCTTAACCAAATGTTTTGATTTAATACATCAATACATTTTTAACAAGATTGAAGAATCAATTAAATGCATTGGTCAGTGATCATTGAATGGCCATGATTAGCTGAGTTCTTTTGAATCCAACCTCTGAAAACAAAACCTGTAATAATTAGTGCGTTTATTCTGCATATCATGTTAAGTATTTGTGGCAATTTTCGCAGTGAATAAGGCAAAAAAACGCTTTCATGACTTGACGTCTTACGAATAATTCAATTTCAAAATCAGTCTAAAATATATTNTGAATAAGGCAAAAAAACGCTTCCATGACTTGACGTCTTACGAATAATTCAATTTCAAAATCAGTCTAAAATATATTATATATGACTAGGGGTAACACAATACTTATGTTTATAACAATGCCAATGCGTCATTTGATAGACGAATGTAAACTACTTTTTAAATCCACGAAAATGTTACGTTTTACGTCTTGCAGAAGGTTACACCATTTGATAAAAGGAGGGGCTAAGAAAATATTTGGAAAAAAAAAAGAAGTACACCTCACTGTATTTGTAGATAATAACCACCAAATCTGTGAAACTGTCAATGAAAATCATTTGCAAGACTTTCATCGTTTCCAGTGTCTCTCAGCTCTAAAGCCTCGTTGTTAAGAGCCACCGAAATCTACCAACTCAATAACTCCAGTGGCTCAAGCCTCAATGAGATGGTTTAGTTTACATTCAATTCGTTTAAGTTTCGAAGATTTATATTTTGCACGCGTGGTAGTTCGCGCAGGTTCTCGCTTCTTAAAACTTACAAAATTGATGGGAAAAATTTACGCACCAGGCGTGCAAAGGAGAAGGGAAAGGAAAATTGAGCAGTCATTAAAAATGATTATCTCTCGCTCACAGGAATATTAGCCCCGCTTACGTATATATTTGTACGTGGGGAGTTGTGCAGTTTATACCACGACTGACGTTAAATTCCTCTCCAGCAAGATATTCATAATTATCTTGATAATNGTCATTAAAAATGATTATCTCTCGCTCACAGGAATATTAGCCCCGCTTACGTATATATTTGTACGTGGGGAGTTGTGCAGTTTATACCACGACTGACGTTAAATTCCTCTCCAGCAAGATATTCATAATTATCTTGATAATAATAATATACTTAAACAAAAGGCTATAATTATTTGTGTATATAATGTTCATTAATCATAGTTTATTAACTGTTGTCTGGGCTATTTCAAAATGCTTTCAAATGTCCCTCTTCTTGCCAATTGTGCATTGCTAAAATGCACGCTGAAATTAGCAGTGTTGTCAATGAAATACACTTTTAGGAAGCGTCTATTAGTGACACTGGGGAATACTGAGTGTGTTTATTTTACACTAAATTCGTTCTTTAATGTTTAAACAAATGTAAACATCCAATTCCGTTCACAGTATTGAGACGTTACACCTTTGATAATATTTTATAACTCGGGACCATGTTTCTCAATTCTCCGCTAACATTGCAACTTAAAATTATAACTACCAACTGTGTCCTTCAATGTTTGTGTTTAAATGCATGAAGGCAGAATAGGAATTATTTTAGAAAAAGGTTCGATTTGAAAGTCATCCGTAAAACATAACACTGCCCTATTAGGAATAAAAACGCAGCTGATAAAAAATTATACATACAACTCCGAATAATTCTGTGAGCTCTAGACACTTCCATATTCGATATAAGAGTTTAGCAAAACGCTATTATATAAATACTCTCACCTTAGAAAAATCATCTCCCACACTGAAGACAATTTCCATAGGCTGCAAAAACAAATGAAAATGATAGCCACGCAATATAAATTTGTGTTTCATAATTCAATGTAACGAATCAACTCTGCAGTGAGTAAACAGCAATTATTTCAATGTTTATCACTGTTTTGAATTAATTCTTTCCTTTGGTAATGGTAGTGTTTGCATTTATAATGACAAACTTAGCAGAGCCCGTGGGTTTGTTAATCTTGTTTAGTAACTTCACGCTTTGTCTTTTTTGCTTTACTCTGACATACACAAACATTTTCATGTTTGGCCAAATTAAAATTACAGTTTCCTGGTGTCATATGGAATTATAGTTTTTATTACTACACTGTTAGAAAATTTTTGTGTATAATTTCGAATAGTACCGGTTACAAATTATCCAGACATCTTCCTGAAATTATGGACTCTCAGTTTTTTTTCTGTAAAATTCTTTCCGTAAATTTTACATACATCTCAGTGAATTCACGGAAATTGTCCATTAACTTGCAAGTCGGTTTCTTAAATTTTTTTATGAAAAAAGTTTAACAAAAAATAAACCTTTTACTTTCGTTATGTGTGTGTTCCACTGTGTATAAAAATAACTATAAAATGTTTACAAAATTTTGTCCTGTAGCAGGATTTGAACTCACCTACCGCGTTTTTCAAACAGTAGTGTTGTAAATATGGCAATCATAGAATAATGTTTGTACCTCTCTTAAATTCTAGTCATGTCAGAGTATTTGCGAGTCTTTTTTTTATTTGAAGTTTACAAACAGGGGCAAGAAAAGAGGCTTATTTTCGTTAAGCATTTCGCTGAGTATAACAGAGTAACTAAACAAAGTTTAAATATTTGGTCTTGTATTGGGATTTTAACACGAATCGAAAAATTAAGTCAATACCTCGAACCACTCACCTAAGACACTTTACACTATGTACTGTTTTTTTTGTAAATATGGATTTTACACGAAAGTAAAGAGCGCGCCTCTCTTAGTTTCCAGCCGTGTTAGATCACTAGGTATTTTGTTTATTTTGCGGTTTATAAAACAAGGTTACGATTAAATAGTTTTATTTTCGTTATATGTGGATATTTCACTGTGTATAAAGAAGGTTTTATCCTGTAGTGGCATTTGAAAACGAATCCGAGAACTGGCACTCCATGAGTGGTTTGCCACTCACCTACTACTATTTTACAGGAAGTATTATTGTGAAGATAAGATTTTAAACGCTTCAGGTATCATCGGCATTGTTCGCGTCTTAAAATCGAAGCTTTAAAAATAATAAGAGCATCCGCATTTTATATTTACGGAGCTCATTTCCCGTGTTCGTCATTAAGAAGTGCCTTTCCGTAGCTTAACTCTATACCTCCGTGAAATTTTCCGTAAATCTACAGAAATTTCTTACAATGTCGGAGTTTTATTCGTATGTCATATAATTAAGAAATTAATTTATTCCTTTTATAGGTGTAGTCGACGTCATTAGTACTGAAATACAAAAAATTATAATGTAATAATTTTTGACCGAATTTTTTGGAAATAATTAATAATGGAATTCTTTTTTTTGTCACCATCGCAATATCTATCAATCCCCTTTTGTGTGTGGGCCTTGTGTAGTTAAGTGTGTCCTAGGAAAAAGATTGTCAAAGAACACGTTTCGAAATAGTTTGTAAAATATTATCTCCAATATTAATTCGGCATATATATATATATATATATATATATATATATATATTTCTGATTTAAACTGATTGACAAACATATGCAAACTCTTTATGTCTAAAATGGCACAACATGCAAAGTACTGAAAAATGGATTATTATTTTATTGATGTTATTTATTAGATAAACATTTCAAAAATAAAAAACACATTTTTAAACTATTACAATATAATTTCTTCAACTGCTTTTCTTTAATCGTATTTGTAAAAAAATTTGGTTTTATTGATACATAAAATCTTTACAATTATTCGGAATTTTGGTCGACAATTTTAACACTAGCATATTATTTAGACACTTGTGTTGGACTGCTAATATTCCAAATACATTAATAAGGTTTAAGAATATTGTACTTAAGATGATAAGTTATTTAAAGGATTGTTACCGTTACTTAAATTTATTTTGTTAGAGCAAACGGCTGTTTAAANAATTTATTTTGTTAGAGCAAACGGCTGTTTAAACTAAAGGTACACTTTCTGCTTGGGCGATGTTTTAAAATCTATGAATATAATCGTTTTATAGAAGTTAAAAAAAGGAATCTTGATTGGAATTGTTTAAGAAATTAAAGTAATTCCGAAATAAATTCAGTTGCAATAATTCGCGGAATTAATTATAACAACAATTTTTTTTACAAACAAATTAATACTTTTGAGTTCAACTTAATGATAATCTACGCATGTTCCCGTCTTGTAAATTGTTGTAGCGATGTTGTAACGTCATGTAATTTCATTTTCGAATCTGTTAAAAATATAGGATTATTTGTTTGTTTGGATACATGATATTATTTCACCTGTATGTATATTTTTGCAGTTTCAATGAATATTTATCATTTTATAGTTTAATTTATCTGATAATTTTAAGTACGGAATTGATGAGTGCAAGATATTTTATAAGTAATTAAAATTTATTAACTTTTTATGCTTACGTAGGCATAAGCCAAAGGAAAAAGTTTTTTAATGTTACTATGAAAACCAAGTGGTACGAGACACTGAAATTGATTAGCGTTCTCGTGATTAGCGGCTTATTCAAAAAAGTCTACATATAAACACGTTTAAAGGGGATTTTCTGAGAGATATTCCATCTTGGATCCCATTGGCAGAACAGCTAGCTCAAGTGAGTACAAGCTGTTAGGGTTTTATTAACTTTAAAGTAAAATGTTCGAGTTACGAGTTCTGAAACAGGCGACCCAGATGGGACGAAGACGTTTGTGCGCGGTTATATATGGTCGCCGTTCGCGAGTTATACAGGGCTTAAATTTATCTAACTATCTCACCCTACAAAGAGCAAAATGGACTTAAAAATTACACTATAGGCGCGTTAGACTTAAGGGAGATCAAGACAGAAGACATCCGGTGGTATTGTGGCTAATACACAGCCTTAGGTTCATGATCGTCGGTAACTACGAGTCTTCTTATAAAGTATAGCAATACGCTCTATGAGTATATTAATTTTTGAAAGCAGAGACTCAACTTTAGATTACTAATTGGAAACATTTGGCCACCATTATGAAAATTAATAATCGAACTGATCCCAGAAATTTAATTCATAATAATCTGGCAAAAATCATGGAGCTAAGCAAAAGCGTTAATTGAAAGACTTGAAATATTTTTCAATTATTTCTAAATTTTTCTCGAACTTTATTTATTTGTGGGCGAGCATAAAGTTACACCTACTTAATTCACGAGAGTATTTAGTTTTGGCCGGGTCGCCTATCATATAAACCAATTAATGTTTCTTGTCTTGCTAATTATATCTCCATTAATCTAAGAGACTGCTGTTTAAGTCAGACAAATTTTCCTTGCAATTATACTGCCTATAATATCATTAATTAGATAATATTTTAAAAATCTCAGCTGCATTGCATTTTAGTAGTAATTTGGATCATCAGTATTATTTTCCATATATTCCTTTGATTTATTTTCGTTATATAATTGCATAGGCTAGCCAGGCTTTGAGAGTTTTCAGCAACAGGTAAAACCACGTAAGAAAGTATGGTCATGCTGTGTACCATGATGTCTTGACGAGCCAGCCAATATACACAACTGTGTAAGGCTCGAACTCAATATGAACGAGTTAATAATCGTTCTTGGTCGAGACGGTTTTTAGGCTGAGATTTGGCAGTCGCACCTATTTCTGCACTGTATCTCATAATCGTAATACAATATACATTTTGCCTGATCTATAATATTAATAAACTTAATTATTAAAAGTTGCCGTAAAATCGATATTCGTGAAATCAGAAATCTGGGATTCATGTCATATTTTATCAACAACATAACATTGTTCGAATATAGAACATAGGTTTAAATTTGCTGAAATATTACATTGTTTAATTTTGGGTATAACTCGTTTCATTATATAACTTTATCCTTATATTCATTGTGTGTAAAATGCTTCAGAGCCCCGCTTCTCTAAGTCACGAAGCAGCAAAATAAAATTCACTTGAAATAACGGTGTAATTTCGCATTCTTTTGATCTGCCAGTAGTGAATATAGTCAACTCACTCAATATAAAGTGTTAAATATTTAATCAAAATACTATCGTTCAGTGGAAAGAAGCCTACGTTTTGTTCACAAAATAAAGAGCGTTATTTAATACATTATTTCTTTAAAAGTTTATATATTTTATAATAAATTTAATTAATATATATTTAAAAATATTANGTTATTTAATACATTATTTCTTTAAAAGTTTATATATTTTATAATAAATTTAATTAATATATATTTAAAAATATTTAAGTTTGTGTTATTACTTACAAAGCATTCAAAAATGAAATTATTGTTTTTAAATTACAAGTTGGCAGTTGTTAAGTAAATTAGTGTCTTTTGGTTAACGGTAATTCACTACAGTTACATTTCTTTGCAATAAAATTTGTAGAATTTTAGTGGTGAAAAGAGTAAGATCATTTTTACACAGAATATTAATCTGTTTTGGACGATAAATAATTTACCAACTTATGGACAATTTTAAGGGCATTTATTTCTCAAATGGTTGTTCATATGGCACCAGATTGTCGCTCAATACACAACTGATACTCTACATAGTAAAAATTTCGTTATCAGTGCTTTCGGAAGCTCTGGAAGAGGTTAATTCATTTGGTGTTCCAAACCGCTAAATATCTGTAAGGAAACCAAAGTACACTCATACATAATGACTTCTGCAACTTACAAATTATCACAGTAACATTGAATTTTAGTTTTCAATAAAATAAATTATTGTTTAAATTGTGTTATAATTAAGCATTGTGTTATTTATTTTCGACATACATGCATAAATAATGTGACTTGGATATTTGTTGTAAATTGAAGCAAATTAAAATTCGAATTTAGTAATATTACAAGATAAAATAAAATAAACTTTGCATATGTGTCGTGTAGTTATAAGACATAATTTTAATATTAAATATTGCTAACAATATATATATATAAGTACATATACATGTGTATATACACACACGCTCATAGAGCAGAAATGAGTTGAGGACACTTAATAATAGGTCAGTTACATAGTAACATTACACCTTAGTCCTTATGACAACAGTTATCTTAACTCTATCGTACGTGGATGGCAGACGTGTAAAATATTACGCTTATTTTGAGAATTTATTGACGTTTGGACACTCGAAGTGGCATGGCATTGTTTGTTCAGAAAACAGCAAATCGAGTGCCTTCAATTGAATAGAAACTTTTTCGTCAGCCTGAATGAAACTTTTGCCAAAAACTAATTAATCAACTTATATATTTAAGGGCCTGAAACTTGTACGTATTAGCGTGGTTACATTGCACAGCATAGTTGACGCTTGTGATATGAAACGAAAAAGTGATAATGGTGAAGAAAATATTACACTTGTTTCGCAAAGTGAAAATTTTACTTTTAATATTTTGTATTTAGACGTTTATTCTAAACTCTTAAACTGACATTGTAAAAACCTAAAATGATATACAAGTGGATCAAATTGTGTAGTTGGAAACCACATTTGGTTTTTTTGGCTTGTTATGATCAAGTGTGTAGTTAACCAGTCTAAGATGCTCTTATCCCAAAACTGTAGCAATGTTTTGGCAGCTACGAAATATGTTTCCATTAGTGGTGCCCTCATTGCAGGAATATACAAGATTAAGTAATGGTTCCCGAAAGTAACACACATTAGGCGATCGTCAAAAAGTCCCATTGTTAACATTTCACTGCGATAAACTTACGGTTTCCATATAACACGTAAGGACAAATATCAGAAATAAACTGCTAAATATTTTGCAAAAGAAAGAGCTGTAAACTAATTTGACTATCCAGTTTGTAAAAGGATATTACTAGCTCCACCTAAATTACTTGGTATTATTAATTTCCTAATTTTACACTGCCCAAAAAGCACACATAATATCTGACAACGCAATTCAGTTCGTTTGCAGAATTCAAAGCCATACTTAAGAGCCATTTCACATGGTATATATATATATTGTATATTTGACTACTGATAACAGTAATAACTCCAGTGTTTATGAATGGATGTCATTTCCTTCTCATCTGTTTCTTAGATGTTGCCTTGTAATGCTCTTAATGTTAATTTAACAAACATTATAGTCATTATAATACGCATATCACGAAATGTTTATTTTGGAAATGTTAAGAACATTCTCAGTTTGGAATGTTTTTTTGTAAAAATTTAAAGGGGCCGTATATACGTATGTGTGAGAAAAATACAACACCATGAAAGAAACATGCAAATGAAACAAACATGAGTTGGAAAGCAGGATATGACATGTAATTGGTTAGAATTTTAGTATGATTGCGTCTGCTTAGATGCAACTGACGTAAAAGCGTACACTTATAGGACTGTTGAGGAACCATACATGAATAGTTTTTCATCGTCAGGCAACTTCAAACTTTCCCACTGGCGTCAAAATGCCTCGTCTACATTAAATGGAACATTTAAATCACTTAACGGTTTGAAGAGGGCTGAATGATTGGTTTCCGTAAAACCGATATTACACGATAGCTGCTGCTGTACATGGTCTTGTACAATCTTCTACAAGACCTACTTCACGAGCCCGTGTACCATCTGCTATATAAGCCGCCATGGAAGCATAATATTACAAGAGAGCAGTCCGCGTACTAACGTTAGACATCTTCGGTGTGTGCGCAGCGAGTGGTTCGCAGTAAACATGAGCCTCATTCACAGAACTGATACCAGTCAGTCACCCGCGTAGGCATATAAAAAACTAGCTAGCACAACTTGATATTGCTACATTACTGTTGGCCTTTACATAAAATCATTGCTTACTGGTGTCGTTTCATTAATTTTCTTCAAAATGATGTGAAGTCACGAGAGTACAAGAGTGTTACTTTTAATTTTGACGAAAATTATTAACGGTTTCCAAAATATAGTTTTTCTTTACGTACCAAGTTATTATCAGCATGAAATATACAATGGAAAAAAAAATCCTGTACAATTTCAAACTCATGCCCAAAAGTCACGTTCTATTACGAGCTTCAATGCTGTACGACCAGTTCACAAATAGTCTCTTGGTATTAAATAGGCGAAATATACATAAGCTAAAACAATTTATTTTTTTATAGCGTATATCATGTTTTAAGGACTGAAGGCTGTTTCAAGCAGTAATTAAAAATTGTCATCGCCAATATAAGTCGTTTTTGTCGAATTTTAAATCTATTTCAAATAGTTTTAACATCACGGATGTATAATCAAGATAGAGGAGTAAGTTTTTGTTTCTTCATCAACTCGTTTCAAGTAGTAGCCACGGAGAGCGCCCTACGCTCTGAAACTGCGATGTGATTGGCCAGGTACGAAAGCCGGTATGGAACCTGACACAAAAAAAAGGACGTATCCTATTACCAAACCTCGTATGAAATGTGGCCGTACAAGGAGGGAATTCCCACGACTGGTGCCACACTAGGCGGTATAACGACCACTATGGCGGACCTTGCACAAGTCTTTATGGAATATGGAGTCTGGTAAGATGGTATTAAAGGATTTTCACTATGCAAAATTTCTGCTCATACGAGGCACAATGTCATGACAGTGGATGCAGTGGTCTGAAGAGAAGAGGACGAGTCAAAAACTCAGAAATGGACCACGAAATGTGTCGACACCATGGGATGACAACACACCTCACTTGCATAGCTGAAACAGATGATTCATTTTCGTCTCGAATATAAGCACAACGCTGGAACACTGTCAATGAGTTGTCTTGTCTGCTTTCACGTTTCGACTGCCTCTGCTTCGTAGAGGACTGCATACATGCGCTCCTCTGAGGAGGATTCCCTTGAGCCTGATACAGCGAGCCTCACGCTACAATGCGCTCACAAACACACCAACTGGCATACAGAGTGGCACACGTCGTGTTTTCGGACGACTCGCATTTCAACTTGAACTACAGTGAATGCCGCTAACTCAGCCGACGTTATTAAGGTAAGCACCATATTTCGGAATGCATTGTTCAGCGTTAAACTGCACGAACGATGGGCGTGGTGGTTTGTGGAGCAATTGGGTATAATTTTCGATCTCAGCTGCTACAAATTGTGTGCACTCTCAAAATGAACTGCTAGATTTGAGAAGTTGTAAGTCTTCTTCCCTTGCCTGCATGTTAGGCCAGTATTTCACCTTTACTATAAACATGTCTGACCTATAGTCTCTCGGCGAATAGCCCGTTATTCGCATCTAACAGTCAATACTGACGAACAATTGACTCGAATACAGTTTATACGATACATGATCAAGTGAATATAAAGAGCAAACAAGAAAAGGAAATTCCTGGTGTGAGATAGTAATAAGAAATTAAAGTAAGTACTGAAATATATATACCATGCATGTGTGTGGGTTGATATAATAGTGTGTTTATCTGTACTTCAATGAACGCATATTGAAATAAGTTACTATAATATATAGAACATTGACTCAGAACATATGCATTAAAGCGTAATGTTGTGTCGAGAATTAATGAAAAGTTCCGTGCCTAGAAGTGTTGATCACAGTATAGTGTTTCAATGTACGAATAAAAAGTCTCTAGGAAAAAAAACATTTCGCTCATTAATAAATGGTAGAAAATAATTTCGGAAATTCTGAATGTTCTTAAAACACATCTTTCTGTACCCAACTTTAAAGACACATTTAGCCCATTAACTAATGACTTCAATTCACGAACGCAAGATGACTGATCAAATGTTTTGCGTTTCAAAAGTAACATTTTCAACAATTAGAAAGTTTGCCCTTCATAACGTAAGCATGCAGTCATTATACTGCACCTTCCTGACTATTGAAGTTATGTTTGAAACAAAGCTATGTTTCGTAGGCTACTTGAGTAGCCCTTGCTCTCCGGTGCTCAAAAGCCAATAAGCACAGTCAATATGCTATATAATTTAAGTTTATTTGTCATTTACGCTTATGGTGTCACAGGACGTGGCTGAGTAGATAAGCCCATTTCTCCTCATGAAGTTGTAAAGGATATATGTAGCCTTTATAACCTTTTCAAGGAGTTTGATATATCGCTCCAAAATGGGTGGTTATAAATGACAAATTGAGAAACTAGTATTCCGAAGGTATTTTCAACAACACGGAGTGCGTTAGACTGGCGATAGTTGAAAATTCCTACCCGGATGAGATACGTTTCGAAATGATACGACATCTTCTGATTTGACACAAATCAATAAACTTTCAACTGAAGGATTTGTACGTGTCGATTATTCCCAGCATAGGTATTCCAGAAACTTCTGAGGGAAGCAACGGAGCAGGCAATATTCTGTCTGGTGATGACGGCAATTGTGCACCGCATGTAAAGCTTCGTAGACGTGCACCTACACCACAAAGGCTAAGTTCCTGCAACGTCATTGCTTATTTTACTAAAACTCGATAAAATGAGGAGATGCACAAATAATGTGATATATTGGACTACTTCTTCACTTCCATGTGTGAAACAACTAAAAAACTCCAACTTCACTTACAAATCAGAGTCAAATGACAAGTTTCTGGTGTTGTATAATTTGCTGAGGAGGAATGCTATGCGGCGAGGTCGGAATACACGTCCGGAAATTCGTTTCCTTTCAGTTCAATTACAGCAGCCCAGTCTCCTTCGAATACTCAAGTTCAGCTGCAGCGCGCCCTCTCGGTCCAAGTGCTGTTGGAGTAGGGGAGGGAAGATACCAGTATTCCCTTGAATACACATATATATTCTCAGGTCTTCATAAAAAGTGGCAACATTTGATTTCCACATAATTATTAAAGAAAAACATATTTATTTTTTTATATGATTATTATTACAGAGCTTCCTGAACTTAAGCATACAGAAAGTTGTTCCTATAAGGAATTGGACGTCCACCATCCTGTTTTCTTCTTCTTGATTATCGTTTCAATAAGGGCAAGAAGTTCATAAAATTCTGCTACCGTTAACGCGAATTTTTTCAAAATTTTGTACAATCACTTTTTACATCCGACATCAAATGATGGAATTCACCCAAAGTTAACATTTTACCACAGATGTTTGTCTACCCTAATCTTGCTTCAGCTATTCGGCCAGTCGGTCATGGTCCAGGACTTCCTGTCCCTGAGCCACTACAGGCTATTGATGACGTTTCACTTGATCAGTTTAGTGAAACTGAATGTGATGAAGGTAAACCGGATGATGATGAGTTTCAATGATCTCCAGAAAATTTAGAACCTCAGTTGTTTACACAGGCTGAGTTAAATGATTTAGTAAGAGATTTGGGTTTGACTAAACAGAAATCTGATTTACTTGGCTGTAGGCTAAAAGAAAAACATTTGTTGGCACCTGGAGCATCAATTTATCAATATAGAACAAGAGATCAACAGTTCGCTAAGATTTTTAAGCAAGAACAGGATTTGATGTACAGCCATGTTATTTGTGGTCTAATGAGTGAATTTGGAATTGAGTACAACAATGAAGAATGGAGGCTTTTTATAGACTCATCAAAACCTAGCTTAAAAGCTGTTCTTTTACATAATGGTAATACTTATGCTTGACTGTCTGTGGCTCTTTCAGTCCATATAAAGGAAACTTACGAATATATAGACATTATTTTAAAGGAAATTAACTATCCTGCTCACGATTGGGTGATGTGTGGAGATTTGAAAGCTGTTTGCATACTCCTAGGCCAATAAAAGAGATTTACTAAATTTCCATGTTTTATATGTGAGTGGGACAGCATAGCAAGGGATTCACACTGGTCCACAAAATATTGTCCTGCAAGAAAAACCTAAACACCTGGAAAGAAGGAAATTTTGCATAAAGCTTTAATAGATCTAAAAAAAAATCTTCTACCACATTTTTACATTAAATTAGGTTTAATGAAACAGTTTGTAAAAGCTTTGCCTAAAGATAGTGAATGTTTTAAGTATTTATGTGAAAATTTTCCTCATTTATCAGGGGGTTTTTGTTAGGCCTGACATTCGTAAAATAATGTTCGATTCCAACTATGAAACAAAAATTACTACAAAGGAAAAGGAGGCTTGGACATCATTTAAGCAAATTGTGACTAAGTTTTTGGGCCCTGTTAAAGACCCAAACTATCAGCTGATCGTCTGATATGATAGACAAGTTAAAAATCTGGGATGCCTGATGAGCCTTAAAGTCCATTTCTTACACAACCATCTTGACTTTTTCCCTGACAACTAGGGTGATGTGAGTGAAGAGCAGGGGGAGCGGTTTCACCAGGACATCAAAGTTATGGAGAAACGTTACCAGGGACCGTGGAATGTCAGCATGATGGGTGATTACTGTTGGTCACTTCACCGAGAACAACAAAATGCATCACATCGGAGAAAAAGCTACATAAGAAGCTTCAAAGAGACTAGATAAATGAAATACGAAAAAATAAACACTTAAAATGTACGTAATTAATTTTTTAAAATACAACCGCATATATCGCATTTTTAAATACTAATGCATATTGTGAGAGAACTGTGGGTGATACAAAAAAACTGATGCAAGATCCGTTTTCATCACCCAGTAATACATAAGATTCAGCTGCATTTATTTTAAAAGTTATCACAAAAAAATTTTTTGTTGCCCTGTGTAATTTAAGCGAATATCGTCAAAAATCATATTCAAAATTTTAAATATAGACGACTCCCCTCGAAGATACCCCATCCTCCCCACGCACGATACATCACAAACGACCATGATAACTCCCCGCCAACACTCCAACTGGAATTGCCCTTCTCTGATCACACCCCCCTCCCGCAAAAATCATTTGCAACATCAAAAATATGTTAATCCTTAATCACACGACAATTACCACCCCACCGAATCCTAACTGTTTAGAAAAGCATGGACCGCCCCACTTCACACTTCTCCCTTCGTGCTACCCACCAGTGCTTCCCACACCGCTCTCGTGGGTCAGGCAGCTGGCTGGCCTTGTCACAAAATCGTAAAATGTTCAGTCATCTAAGAATTAATGCATTTATAATTAAGTTAATTGATTTTATTTAAATTTATCGTATCTAACGTTTAAAAAATACTGAAGTATTATTTTTTTTAATACAGTATAGAGTATCGAAAATGTATTTTTAATGCAAAATCAGTTAAAAAATTTTCAATTATGTAAAATCAGTTCTTTCTTATGGCAGCTGATAACATTTAAAAAACGTAAAAGGTCTTATGGAGGGATGGACATCCGAACCTACGCTCTCTCAAATAAAAGTCCGGAATTCTGACCACTGAGGTAAACAGGTGGCCACGATATAGCGATGCTTTAATATTCTTTATTTGCCGTCACAAAGGAGATTGCCATTCCCTTGTACAATTTTAGAAATAATTATTTAACGCACTTAATAATGTCTTTTTTTCCGGCCCAAACATTTATGGCATATAAATACTATATTTTTTGACCTACATTTGTTTAATATATTTAAAAGCGAGCGATGTATTATAAGATTTCTTTCATTTTTTCAATTGGGGTCTGAATTACATTATGCCCAAATTGAGAATTTTTTATATTTGTTTTACTAATTTATCCAACAAAGAGTATTTTTCGAATGAAGGCTTGTAAACAATAAAATATTTATAGGCAAGGGCGAATATAATTAGCGAACTCTTAGGAGACAGGCTCGTGAAATTCTATTTGCAAGTACCTAACATTTCTATCTCCAGAAATATATGTTTAAGCACTATATAACCATACTGATTAGTCAATAAATGCTTCATAGTTTTGTTATCAACTACAAAAATGTATAACAGTGTGGTTACGATAAAGGATAAATAAAAAACTAATTACAGTTTTATTTTTAAAATTTAATAAAACATTTTTTTACAAAGTACTCGAAAAGTGTTAATGTTTTCCATGAAAAGCGTGCAATCTTATTCAAATCTCAGTCCTTCGTTAAACATGAAACCAGCTATTCTGGAACTTATAAACTTCGTGTCGTCGTGCAGGAAGCTTGAAGGCAAAGTACTTGCAGCAAAAGCGATACCAGTATGCCACTGACAGTTCTGTAAATGAAACACTGGTCGACCCCTTTGGTTCAGATGTCGTCGTTTCGAAATGAGCAGGAAACAGGAATAAATATGTCTTCATAGAAAGAGATCTTGCTCTTGGTGATGAGCTCACAGACTCGTCGTTCATACTGGTCGCTGCCGATTTTGGTAGAGGAACCAAAGGATCGAAATTACCATTCATCACATTGTCGATGGAGGCCGCAAGAACTCTCTCTCGCAGAACCGACACTGCGACTTCTATAAGGCCTGTAGTTTAACGTTGCATGATCTCACATGTTTGCAGATAGTATAGCTGCGATAAAACAACAACCCCCACAGAGGGCATATATATTACATGGTGTTGGGATTGTTCATAGAGCCATAAATTTTATGCTCTCGTGCGATGTGTTGGTGTAAATACACCTTGTTGCAGTAGCTGCAGGNTTGTTCATAGAGCCATAAATTTTATGCTCTCGTGCGATGTGTTGGTGTAAATACACCTTGTTGCAGTAGCTGCAGGCGTAAATTTTCTCTTTTCGGAGTTGCCACATCCGAAGAAGACACAAGCGNAGGCGTAAATTTTCTCTTTTCGGAGTTGCCACATCCGAAGAAGACACAAGCGCTGTTAGCCACACGCCTGAAATTTTCTATGGTTGTGCTGCTGCTGCAGGAGGCCCATCCACAGTACTCGATGGCACCTTTGCTGGAAACTCGATCGTCATCTCCATAATAACATTTATACCAAGTACCGTCAAGTGCTGAGACTATCTGCCTCTCACCAAGGCCTCTATCAAATTAAGCTCTGTAACTATAACCCACAAACCTTTATATTCACATATGATGTAAGGCAGAGGTGGTACACCATTGCAAGATGGATAATTCACTGTTGCACCTGGTGATACGTTGACGAGGGCAGCATTGGATCATGTCGTAAGCACTTACAATGTGAGGGGAAAAGGTACGAAACTATGTTACTGTTGTCAATCACACAAATTATGAAGGTTGCGGCAGCCCGGATATAAACTTATTCCCTCACTGTTGGCCCCTTAGAGATATAACCATCGCCGATCCATTGGCTTCTTACATTCTTAGGCCCATTTTTGTATATAAAATTTGTGATATCAAGAAATGTGGGAATTTTTATGTATTCTTAATACACACCAAATATAAATATATATATTAATATATCCTATGTGTTGAGTAATCATAATCCCATCGTTCTCAGCTGCAGATGATATACCGAATCGAGTGTCCAGCCAAAGCTCTTCGTTACCATTTCCTCTTCTTCCTCGCGGCATACCTTCTTTATGACGTTTTCAACACTCTCTTCGTTGTCGGGTGCACTATAGATATGTATATTCGGCCTTGAATGCCTTCCTTACATGCTCATCATTGTCTGACTCTGGTTTATTATAGCTGCATTCCATCCATATAATGTATTTCACATCTCGGTATTTTTTCACCTTCTCTGTAAGTTAGTTTATTAAATTTTAATTCATTAATACAAAAAATTAACAAACAATCTTTTTCAAACGTGTCAGATTTGGAGCAACATAATATATTGTAGAAGGCCCCTGAATGCAGATTTCGTCAGGAAAAATACATTTGCATTCGGCTTCATCTCATTTGTTTTTTTCATAGGTTGAGATGAAGAATAGGCAGGTGTTGCATCTGACTCGCAAATCGAAGCTTCAGTAGTGCCAGTTTTCGCTGTAACCGGAACTGAGGAAGGATGGTTTGCTCGTTCAACATCAGTGTATGATACAGCACTTTTACATAGTTTAAAATGCCTTTTTAAACTGTAGGTGCTTGCAAAGTCTTTAGAACACTTCTCACAGCGATATCCCATGTGGACGGTACTCCTTACACATGCATTTTTATCATGCCTTCGTGTTTCATAAGCATTTGCGAAAGTCTAGTCACAGTAACTGCATGAATTTATTGATAAAAGCAACTAAATGCCAATGAGATTCAAAACTGAAGTTTTCTGCTTGGATAATTTTCCAGTGCTTGTCGCTTCAGTTACCATCTCTGTACAGCTCGAATGCAATGGTGACACATAACGTTTAGGAGGAAGAGAAGGGAGACCGGTACAGTTTCCAAAATGTCTTTTTTAGGTTGTAACTTCACCAACCAAACTGCTATTTCTATATTTCACATGCAAAAGTAGCACGATCCACATTCTGAAAACCGTTGACCTCATGTCGCTGAGCATTGTAACTAGTAGTACATTTCTTCTTGCAGTAACGACACAAAAAACATTGTTCTGGAATACACTCCATCTTGGGTCGAGACAAAGTTCCCTACTCCCAGTCAAAACATATCAACTCGATCATCCAGGCTCGATGTAGCCATATATATATATATTTATATATATATTTTTATATATATATATATATATACACACGACGATTAAGTGTCTCCGAAGTAGGTATTTATAAACGAAACATTGGAAAATATATATATTTTATTATAAAGTGAGAGGCTTAAGAAACCGAGCAGACAGGACTTGTAAAAGAATACGAACAATATTTATACATCATCTACAAAAATTAATAAGAGCTTTACAAAGAGACGTTAAATATAACGTTCGAAAGGAAACACATTAAAAAAAAAAGGGGGAATGCGAACACAGCTAAGTACACACAAAACATAAAATCACAATAAACCTACCAAACTTGCCATCCTTGAAAATTAATTTAAAATAAACACTTAAATAAGAATACCAAACAATCAAAATTGTGTCATAAACTATGAATAAACAAAACCGAGACCGTAACATTGTGCCATATTAATCCTGAACTCTATTGTCTTTAGGAAGAAAAGCAAAAAATCTTGTCGAGTAAAAATTAAATCATACTCGAAATCTATCTGGAAAAAAATACCTGCATTGCTAAACGCAGAGAATAATCGTTTCGTCTATAGCGATTCACATCCTGTATTCTATGAATAATTTCATGTCATCCCTATCAATGCTTTCGCATTCGACGAATCTATATACGAGCCCGGTAACACGATAACAATGTATATCGAATGGTTGCAGTACATATTAAATCTGTATTAAAACCTTTTCATGCGTCATTATGTGTATATTGCTATGTTATTTAATACATAATTTATTTGCACCTATAATTCGCATTGTACCGTAATGTAAAGTGACGAACTCTATATATGCATAATAAAACTGGTGAAAGACGCGAATCTCACACATTTCCGTAAAGCTGGTACACCTGTCCTTTCGGAAAGTGATCATGCATGCCTGAAAATAAAATACCCCAATTAACATTATTTAAGGCAGCGACATAAAACCGAATATGACTCCCCCCTTTTCCTCAATAACGGACGTTTATGAGTAAAACGTCAAGACTGATGTGTCTTCTGCATTTTGTTTCCCAAAGCCAGTAAAATTTCGAGGCGAATAAAGGTAAGTACCGTCCTAAGAATTTAAAGGTTTAATAATTTACCGTCACCACTTTTTATTTATCAGGAACCATTATTATTTATTTTATTTTCTCAGTCATTCATCCGACCATTGACATTAGTAAATCTATATCTGTAAAACAAATCACCGATGCAGGTATCTAAACAGAGCTCACATATTCCTTCCACAATATTACACGAACAAGCAAAACAAAAATAATATATGTGGGTACTTTACAATCGTCTTCTGTTTCCCACCTCCAGATGAAAATTATCATCGTGTCTACGATACTTGTACATGTACAGCAGTCAGAAACGTCCCTGGTATCTGAATAAGAGACTTTCATGTGTATAATGAGCTGCGAAACACATAAATCACCCCAGTGGCCTACCTTAAAGTGTGCGAAATATATTTCACGTCCGGGATTTTTTTTTAATTACCAATCAGCTGATGTTTTCTTGTTGTACAAACGGTCAGAAAATAAATTCAGTGATTGTCGCATACGGGAGGGTAATCTCGTTTGCGGCCTTGGAGATGGAATAAAGAACTCGTATTTCTGCCGAAAGAGTTCCTGCTAACGCACGAAGTTCGGTATATGTACAAGATACTTCCAGCTTTCCTTCAGTAATACGAAGATATGCGCATTTGCCGTCCAAGACGGGAGTGCTTCGAAGGCTGCACCAAATCAGGTCTGGGCACTCCACTTTCCTGCGCCTGGTACAAAGCACGACGGTGGGCAGCAGCATCCACCGCCGCCAGCGCCGGCATCACCATCGAAAGCAAACCACAGAGCAAAAAAAACATGAACCGCTCCACAGACCAGATTACCGCTGACCTCATGCAGCTGATCTCATCGGCTCTACAACCCGGCACCAGCACTACCTTCACCCTGGCTACATGCGACGATTGGCATCCAGCATATGAGGGAACCATGCTGACCACCATCGCCAGCAGTAGCAACAGCAGTTGGCCGAGGCCGGCTACTCCCATTGCACCACCACCACCACGACCTTCAATTCACGAATTGATGTAAACCAACTCCTTCGATCCACGTATGGTGAAGCGTTATTCCAATGCAATCTCGGGGATCTGGAGAGTGGGGTTTTGGCTAGACGACCCACGGTACGAGGACACTGTGAAAAACATAGAAACTTGCGATGGTGTGGCACGCTCCCATATATTATTCTCTGATACCTGCTTACAACCCGAGCATAATGAATATCGTAGGCAAGTCG
The DNA here is from genome assembly GCA_002778355.1 of Clitarchus hookeri. Taxonomy (NCBI): domain Eukaryota; kingdom Metazoa; phylum Arthropoda; class Insecta; order Phasmatodea; family Phasmatidae; genus Clitarchus; species Clitarchus hookeri. Next base: position 46,022 of record NQII01008719.1, read on the forward strand.
AAAGAGTATTTTATGGACAGAATTTGGTGCGATGGGAAAACCTGTGCAGTGTACAATATGAGACCGGATGTAAACCTACCATGCAGTTTCGATAATCTTTCGGAGCTGGATGAGGGCGAACCAATCATTAATTAGAATAGGTTTCCGTGCAGGGACTACGAAATACGACGAGGAAGCCAGGAAACAGTGCTTTACTTCAGCGAAGAATCCAACTGTGAGACTTGCAGACTGCTACCGGACGAAGGAGCCGATGTGTTTCTCTTCGTCGAGCGGACGATGAGGTGTCGGAATTTACCACGTGAGTTGAAGACCAGTTCGCTGGACGAAGATGGGGAATGACTGTGGTTGTGAAATAAAAGCCACTGACAGTGAGGTCGAAAACATAATTTTTGTTTGTACGTAGTGCCAATGTGTAGGCAACACAAAGTGGCCAGAAACAAATTCATAAGCAGGTGCGTTTGTGCAAAAGTGAATAGGAAAAGTTAAAAAAAAACATAATGTTTTCAAAAATTATGTATATGTTCAGTTGATTTGAGAGATGTGTGAAAAGTAAAAATAAAATGTCATATTCGGGTTTGTAAAAATATATTTATAGTAAGGAAGACAATTGAACATATTTAAAGCATTGCATGTATGAGTTCTCAGAAGTGAAGATGTTGGCTAAGTCTCCATTTCCAGCTTCGCTGGAGACGAAACTGAGACCTCATGTATTTTTGTGTTATACAAATTCTTCATCCATTGGGCAACAGTCCCTCGTCCTATATAAGGAAGCTTTATCGACTACCACTTCTCACACTAACGGGGCATTTGGGATTTTCTCAGAGTACTCCCATGTATTTCATTTACAGTCTATGATGGTTTATCAACGCCGCACTTACATTATTTGTAAATGTATTTTTTGCCTATACATATTTTTCTCCCTGAAAGAAATAGTTTTAAAGTCCTGTTGCTTGCAGCATCAAATCCCAAATGTTAAGCGATCTGATACTGACTCGCAAATCCGGAGATTCATTGTCTTACCAAACAGAAGAAATAAGTTTTTTTAAATAAAATTTTTTTTTTCATGTAGGTAATTCATGAACCTAATTCATTAACCCACGATTCAGTCAGCATGAAAAGCGGATGGGAGCATTTTTTACAAATGTGTGAATTGTTTGAGGAACACCTGGACATTTTTCATACTTAGTTTCTCCGTCAGTTGGTTGTACCTATTAAAATCAGTATTGAGCATATTTAAGGGAAGAAAAATATTAAGAATTCTACCCACTTCATTGCATTTCTGGACACATCGGTGTTTGGAGTGCACTGTGGTTCCTTGTGTTAATGGTTCTGCACCTGCCTGGTATTTTTATGTAATAAAAAGTGGGGTGTCTAATCTCCTCGGCTTTAATTGGATGAAACAGGTGACAACCCTAATTGAGAGTGTGAGATGGGTTAGACTTCGACATTTTTCATGTTTGTAGCTATGTTTCGGGCGTCTGTGTGTTTTCATTGGAAAGAGGGTTTTGACAACGCCTCTTTTGTATTGTTTCCAAAACCACTTGCATCTCTTGCGAAGGAATGATGTACGAAGTTTCGTACTCTACATTCTGAACTTGCAGTTTGCATGTGTGCATTTTCAGCCGAGTGTATATGGAACTTTCTTTGCTGTTTAATGGTGAGGCAGGTAAAATTATTTTTATTTTCATAAGCAGATAAAGGTCTTACCACTTGGTGAGGGTATGTGTATTTGACATAATAGCTATGGAAAACTTGAAACCAACACTAATTTGGGTCAGGTTTAACTTTATATCTTCGGGATCGTAATTTTTTAGTTCAGTGAATACCGAAAGTTTAAAATTTCATTCCTTTCGAAAATATTCTGAGTAATGTTTACGATTGTGCTCGGTATCATTGACAGGAGTGAATCAAAGATTATTTCCTTGGATGTTGTACCCCTGGGTTTATGAACCAGTACCTCGAAGCTGTTAATTTTCACAGTATGGCCCTGCATGAAAGTGAGCTGTAATTTCAAGCAGGGTGCTGCTGATGGTGGTGTTTTCGAAATATGATGAAATTGAATGTCATACACAGATCCATCTTACAATTTTTTCCCCTGTGTGTGTATGATAGCCTTCTGGTTTAGAGAGCTCATGAAGCCTTCCTCCATCAACCGAAATAACAGCGAACTACAGGTGTTCAACAGAATGCTAATGGTGTGAAAGATTTTATGGAATAGCTATGAAATGTATCTGAGGGAGAAAGGGAAGTACACAGGGCAAACTCTACTACCAATTAAATTTGTTTTAATTCAGTGCCATTTGAAAATTGTGCAGGTATCGACCAGCCAATCACCGAGTTGCCAAATGATTGCAGCTGGCCATTCCCATGCAGGCATTCAGACATCACGTGCAGGAGTCAGTCTGCAGTAGTCTTTCCATCAATCTTTCCATCAATCTCGCAATATTTCCAACAATCAGAACCAAAATCAGCACCGCTAGCTCCACAATAGGGGTAATTTAGGGTTCACAAGGGGTTATTTAAATTGAAGCATCTCGCATCCCGAAAGATATTTTTCGTCAGAAGGCACACTGTCGAAACTCGCAGGCTGGCTACCGCAATAAATGTTAAGAGTTTGGCGAGCGTGCTAGA
>NQII01008719.1:54427-65309 GCA_002778355.1 Clitarchus hookeri
GGGGGGAGTGCCACGCGACAGAGTAGCGGAGGGGGGCCGCCCCTCTCCGCCCCTAACTAGGTCGGAGGCGGAAGAGGAGAGGGAGAGAGGGGAGACCGCACCAGCTGTCCCACCCACCGACAGCACGGAAGCAAGCACAACGCGAACGCCCAGAACCGCATCTACCCCAGATACCAAATTATAAGATGTAGCAATACCAGAATGTGCCTCTGATGCAACGGCAGGTGGGGATTTTGACGCGTCTCGCATCCCGAAAGATATTTTTCGTCAGAAGGCACACTCTGTCGAACTCGCAGGCTGGCTACCGCAATAAATGTTAAGAGTTTGGCGAGCATGCTAGAAGAATGGCACCAGGATTCCAAGGCGGAATGAACAAGTGGTGTAGGGGCCACATGCGGAGGAAGACAGATGCAGCTGCATCGCGCAGCTACAAGGAGACGCTAAGCTCACACCAACAGCTGCGTCTCTCCCGAGATGGCTACTGTAATAAATTATGAGAGCTTTTGGCGAGCATGTGAGAATAAAAGCGACGTGATATCCGGAGGCAGAAGAAACACTGCGCCGACAAAGAGGGCCACCAAGTGTTCCAGCATGTGCGGAGCGGAGCAGTAAACTTCGATGCCAGAATCGAGGGACGACGCTGGGCCCACGTACGGGTAGCCGCAGCTCCGAACACGTTTTTCTGACCCTTAGGACGCTGCGGTCAGCCCGGCTAGGTGCAGAGATGATGCGAGTTTAATATGGCAAACGAGCATACAAAAACACGAGGAAGGGGAACGAACGGGGCAGTCGGCCGATGTGAAGCGCGGAGTGGGGAGTGGCACCGGGAGGAACGAGTACGAGAGAAGGCATCGAGACGTTGACACCGGTCGCGAGGAACGGATGCAGCCCAGGCGTCGCAGCCCATCCACCGAGTGACGGAGCGATCCCAAGGTCGCCGGCTGAGAGATGAACCATCGCCTCGAGACAGCTAAGTAGAGACATACAGGAAGTGTGACGAACCTTGCTCCCCATGGCTCAAATCACCGCGTCAAGCCCTACATCGCCTACGTAGCTAGGGGGGGGGAGAGTTGTCTCGTGTGTTCATGTAGAAGTTAACCTGTTAAGCGAAAATAAAACTGACCTACGTTAACTCGCAAATAAGTGGAATTTATTTGGTAAATTGGACCTAGGGATAGTAGCATCAACATATTCCTACGCCCTAACACTTGCTGGTGTCTTACGCAGAGAGCAGAATCAATACCTACTTATATGCAATAGCGCTGGGGAGGTATCAAAATGGTCATTTGTGGAGCAGAAGGGGTAATGCATGGGTAATTTTTGGAGCGGGAACGGTCATTTAGAAGACAGTTGTGGAGCAGGAAAGGTTATTTAGAGGTCATTTGTAGGGTAGGAGGGGCCTTTAAGTGGTCATTTATGGAGCAGGAGTAGTCTTTTAAGGATCATTGGTGTAGCAGAAAGGGGTAATTTGTGTAACAGGGGAGTCATTTAGGGGTTATTTGTGGAGGATAGGGGGTTCATAAGCAGCAGGAGAAGCTATTTAGGAGTCATTAGGGGCTATTTATGGATCATTTAGGTGTCACTAGGATTATTTAGTGACCATATATCGGTAATTTATGTTTCATTTAGGGGTAAGTTTTGTGTGGGGTCTGTCTGGTTGTAGTGAGTTTTTTGATTTAAGTGTGACCATTAGTTCAAACTTATCTGGAAGAAACTGTTGAAGATGGTAATGTGATCAAGTATTTGGTTGAATTGAGGAATAAAATTGTTAAATCTGATTGAGGAGATGTGTTAGTAAATATATATATATATATAGAGAGAGAGAGAGATAGCAGTAGCTATGCCAAGTAGTTACACTTGTTGCCAATGTGGAAATAATTTCGGCTTTTTTTATGAAGATGGCGCAAGCCAATGATTGTACGAAGTCTACTGTAGAGCTTTCCTCTATGAATGTACTTTCTCCCACTGCTGGAAAGTTACGTGGAAATCAGTGTGGCTACTGTCGAATTATCTTCAGCCAAAACCACCTTGCTCGTCGACATGAAAAAAGCCAATGTTTAAAATGATTAACATCCAAATCACTATCATGTAAAAACTGTGATACAACATTTGGCAGAATCGAAAATGGTAAGAGACACATTAGTATGTATAAAGGTAACGTGTCTTTTGCTTGATTCAAGAGAGTATGTGTTGACTTCGTTACTTTCTGTTAATACACTACATAAAATGTTCGCAGACGATGAGGAAACTCGCACGATGAAGCGAAGCGTTACGACAACGGGTATATGCAGTTTATCATGCAAGGTGATACTTTAAGAACCCACATCAAGAACTGCAAGGATTCTTTTTTGAGAGCTAGTAAGTGTTGCCGTCAATACCTCTTGCTGCATCGGTGGGTAGTGATACGTCAGGCGATTATGACGAGACAGTTAATGCTAATGATGGAATGAGAGACCTATGAGGCAGGCGTGGTAGAGTGGGTGGATGGTGAGCGGGATGAACTACTTTGAGCTTTTTGGGGGAAGGGGGATGCAAGAGTTGGATGGTATGTTGGTGGCTTGTGTGGATGTTGATGGCGGCTGAGCTATGGTAAGTAAATAGTGAAGGAAGTGGAGCGACGAGACGTGTGATAGCCTAGGGCATTGATGGGGTTAGGAGATATGTGTATTATTTAAAGTCAATAATTGGCATTGTATGTCGGAAGATTGATCGGCTATATAACCAATGAATTAAAGAACTGGGGGTTCAGTCAGCTTCTGATTATCCGACTATGGAGTGGCTGTGCTCTGTCATCTTTACGAGAATCGAACCCCTTAGTGTTACACAGTAACTAGAAAGATAGAATGTATATACCTAGTAGATACATTAAACTTATATATATATATATATACATATTAATGTTTGTTTCGTTTATTATAGAGTCCCTTTTGCTTCTCTAAAATACTTACGATGTCAGTGGTGTAAACAATCGATTGCGTGAGTCTGCTTTAGATATTAATTATGTGAGCATGCGCTGGAAGAGGGATATGGTTTGATCTGAAGTAATATGCCTTACTCGGGTGGTTTACAATGGATGAGTTCTATATGGCGAACAAATGAAATTAGGAGAATATTTTTGAGGAATGTTTCGCAAAAAGTTGATTGGCCTGGTCAGTAAACTTGGCAAGTTAGTACGACCATTTGGTATGGTCAGCTGTGGTAGAAATTTTTTGCCGAAATTTTGCTATGGTTTTTTGCGAAGAGGTTAGTTACGAGGCTCTTGCTGGAGACTTTTTTCGAGATTGTCCATCATCGCTTGTATAGATGTGTGGTATGGCAGTTTTGTCTTGTTGGTTGTTCTAGTGAGTTTTGCAGGAACTAGTCTCGTCAGGAGCTAGTCTTGTGCTTAGTAAATCTCGCCAGTAATCATTCTTGGGTGGAGTTAGTCTTAGTTGGGGTAAGTCGTTCGCTTGTATGGTTAGTCGGTATGGGTATTTTCTGTGACCAGCTAGTAATTTACAATTGTATGGACTGCGATTTTTCTCGAATTTTTAAAGTAAGTGTCGTTGCCGAAAGGTCAACATCTAACATTTTGGTTAAATCTACAGCTCCTCTGGCGGCGAAATTGATAGTTAACACACTAGCGTCACCTAGGCGATGAAAAAGTAAACCAATGACCAACAAATTTCTATTATGGTGGGTGGAGTGCATCCGATGGAATGAGCATTGTTGAGTAGGATGGGGAGGGGAATGGAAAAAAATGAGAAACATTAATGTCTAGTTGAAAGAGCATGATAAATTAATCAATCAAAATACTGTTGGGTGGCGAAGCGAACACAAGTACTCAACCAATGAGAAACATTGGCGAGGGTCAGTCGTCTGCTGTACAGAGTGATGAGGGAACCTCTGGAAATGGAAGGTCAAGGTCACCGACATCCATTTTGTGGACTGTGTTTCGTAACCAAAATTTTTATCAGCTGGTATTATGAAATTTTGCTGATTTGAGCCATTTTGTGCAATATTGTGAAGTATGGATTAATTTCGAATATCTTTCTGGTACATGCCATTATAAGAGAAGTGTTGCGTTACAATATCGTGAACAGTGCGCCACCTTTATATAATTATCAACACAAAGTGTGAGTTTGTTAATATATGTTATCATCGCCCTAGGAAAAACGTATGTAACTCGTCTGGAGAGGATTGTTAAAAAAACAAATGAAAATTATTCCGTGTTTCATCGGTATTTCAAGGAAATCATAGAAGAGCTGCAATGTTTATTTTAACTATCAACGGTTGATAATAATAATGTTATGCTCAGTTTGCCTCACGACTGATGTATATTTAAACGAATATTTATAAAGTCAACTGTTCATTGTGATACTTGGTCGACGAAGTAGGGACATATGTGCATTTTTTTCTAGACTNCACTGATGTATATTTATAAGAATATTTATAAAGTCAACTGTTCATTGTGATACTTGGTCGACGAAGTAGGGACATATGTGCATTTTTTTCTAGACTCATGTATATATACAGTTATAAGACAAAATCTTGAAGCGCCATGTGCGATACGCTTTTGGAAATTAAATGGCTACGTAGTTAGCGTACAGTTTAAAACTAGGGCTTCCAATATATTATTTTTCCTTTTAATAAATATAGTAGTTCGTCTCATTTCCATTTAACATTTCACATATGAAGCTATTGTGTTTCCTCATAAACTAAAATATGTCTTCACACCTTGCTAACAGTTACCTAGAAACACTTCTCGCTGCAGTAAAAATAAAACGCCTCAAAAACCGCAGTTTATCAATAAATTAAAAATATTAACATAAACTTTCTTATCGACAAAATATGACGCAAAACTAATTTGATTATATCTTTATTTACTATCCCTCTTATTTCGTAAATGTATTATAATATTTAATTTTTATTTGTGCGCATAATTTAATAAGTATATAATGTGATGTCATAACTTATTCAATGCTTCTACATTAGTGAAACTTGTAGAAACACATAAAATATTCTGATTTTACATTTATATTATTCTTAAAAAAATTCAAGATCTATAAAATACATAATGGTTTATTTATAATGAGTTCATTATTGTTTTGTGGTTTATAATTTAGAACAATTTAACGATACTCATTTAAAGATAAAAAATATATATGTAACTACAGTCCACGTGCTTTACGATTTACTGCATTAGTGTACTTTAGAGAAGTACAATGTATTGAGCCTACAAGTAATCTTACTAATTAGTGCCGATCATGGTACATATGTATTTCTCTACCTGCATTATTACGGTACACATTTATATGCCACACTGGAAAAAAATATTTGGTAAAAATATAAAGACAGCATACACAACAATTATTTGTAACTAGCGAACCGGCCCGGCATCGCCCTGCAACAATTTAGTTTTTACAGTGATACTTTGAAAGACGAAAATTGTTACTGTGGGTCATTATTAAAAGATAAAAATATGCTATCGCTGTCTTTTCTGTAGACCTTTTTGACAGCTACAATTCCGCAGTACATTAATTTGATGTATCTCTTACGGTTTTGTCAGCGCAAGCCATGTAAGCGCCCTAAAAGCGGTCTTTTACGACTTGATTATAAACCGTTCAACATTTCTCTACTTTCCTTACAGTAAATATAAATGAACTATTCACCAAAACCTTCCTTAAGAAATTATGTAAATGATGTTGAAAACCGCATCAAAATACATCAAGTAGTTTAGAAATGCTAAGCGAATACACATGCAGGTGCGGATAAGCGACTTCGTTTTATATTATTTAGAGACTGACCACTAAACTGTTAGTTAATTACTACAAAAGAAATAAGTTTTGCACTAACTACAAAATATTGTTGCCTCTTCCATAAAAAAATGTAAGATGAATGTCAATTAGAAATAAGAAATGTACGTTTGCTGGCTAAATACCGGTTAGATGTTATGCCGATACAGGTGACCGTACGGTTGACTGGCGTGGAATTCCCCTCGTCGTAGCCCCAATGTTTCGACTGCTTAATAATTCAAAATTGCTCTGATGAGACGCACCATTATAGATAGCGTGGGAGTCGTGGAGTGNATGTTTCGACTGCTTAATAATTCAAAATTGCTCTGATGAGACGCACCATTATAGATAGCGTGGGAGTCGTGGAGTGCCCACAACGCCTAACCCATTCTGTAAATTATGCTGTCACGTGTTGACCGCCTTGCTCCATTAGTGCGCTTCCAGACAATCAATGATAGTTGAGTGCCCGGGAGTGCTCAGCACCACCTAAATAACTTAGCTGCCACAGCATGACAAGAAATATGTAAAACTTTGCCACAAATAAAATACGGATGCCGTGATAATTATCAAATATTAAGAAGTTAACAAGTATATTGCGACGGATACGATTTTTCCGAGTTAAATTTGAGACGTAATTGGTTAAATTGATATTACAAACTTATTTTTATGTAAAACTTTACACACATCCATCAAAATATCTTCNGAGACGTAATTGGTTAAATTGATATTACAAACTTATTTTTATGTAAAACTTTACACACATCCATCAAAATATCTTAATATATGCATATTAATATGATAGAGTTAAACTTCAATTGTAAAGGCTGTTCACAGTAAAATGAAAATTGAGTACTTTCGAAAACCGAGCTTAAGGGGGTCGCCTACCTAAAGCTATTTTAGGCGTTTGAGGCCGAGAAGTGCGAAAGCGATTAGAGCGGCACTGCCACGCGCGTCTAGTGCGCCATCGCCAGTAAGCGTAAGGCTCTGAACTGGGGCGCTGTGTTCTCATCGTGCTGCGTGTACCTGTGGCTCTTTAAGCGGTCACCCTATTATTTTATTGATGAGAATTTGGTGGCATGGTTCAATGCAAGCCCTTAAGTATTTTTTGCATTTATCTGACATATTTATTCTGAGATACAGCGATTTACAAAAGTTTTTTTTTTAACTAGGGGTTCGAGTGATTCGTCGTTTGTAACTTTTCTGAGTGAATGCTGGTAGAGGCAATTATATTTTCTGAACGTTGATTTCAGAAGTGCCTAATTAACTATCACTGACACCAGAGTCACTGTGAATTCTTTTTATTTAGCATTTTCTATTTCCGGATAGGCAAAACACTGTTACAACTAGTCATTTGCGGTATTTTAAATAAACTGCTTTATAAACGCTAGCATTCATGTAAATAAATAATTGTATATGTATATAAACAAATGACAGCTTGTCTGGATAATTTGTAGCAGAAAAATAACATTTCAATGTTCTGTGCTCAACCAGATTTGCATTAAGTCATATTCATGCGTATAATTTAAAACGCAAATTTTATCTTTGTTGTCTAAGGTTGCACAGACTGGTTTGCTCAGTACTGGTAATACGATCTAACTTTAAATATAAACACTGGAAGAATCTACAAGTATCTTTATTCCTGCAGTCTTCGAACGTTGTATGCCAATTTTACTACCGTCTAGCAGAGATAAAGAATAAAATATTCTCATTTTGCCGAGAGCTTATCATGCAACCATGGGTATGGTGAGGGTGGACGTAAATCACTTTGAATGTTTGTTAAATTTTGAAGAGTGAAGCAAATTTTTGTGCAAGAAAAGTGATTGCATGTACTGTATTACTTGGTTAATCACTTTTCATCCTGCTTTCCGAAGGAAAGAAAGGCTTATGAAATCACTTTCTTGTCTATGTATCTTGGTATCTCAGTTTCCCCCTCCTAAAACGTTTGAACCAGTGAACCGAATTTCACCAAACTCCGTATACTTATAATAATTAGTAAGCACATGCATAGTTTCCGCCCAGTGCTTACTTCCAAAATAGTGGCAATTTTAAAATTTAGGGTGCTATGTTATAACTCGAAAACAATTTAACAGATGTTAATCCAATTGTATATGTTGATAGTGCATCACATAAGTATTGAATTTAGGGAGGGATATTGTTATTGTTAAGTCATTTTGAATGATTGCTCTACTTGAAACAATAAAGAGTTTGCCTTATAATTAGGAAACTACTTAACCGATTTTCACAAAATTTTACACGTAATTTACACAAGTTTTAAAAATTACTATTGCACATATTGGTATACCAAAGTTGTTAACATAATTTGTGGAACAAAAGTAAACACTATGAAAGAAGGTACGTTTATACTATCAAGATATCAATAGTCTGGAATATATGCTCCTGACATATACATATAAAAATCACAAATTTTATATTAACTAAACCTTAGTAAAATACCTAAAATAAATTTATGCATTTAATTATTATTATACAATAATCGTCGTGAGAAATAAAACTAAGTTTTGTATCGCTACGCTTAAGTTTGTTTGGCAAATATAAAAAAATAAAAAAAATTAAGAAATAATGTTTAAAATGCTAAAAAAAAGTAATGGTGTCACAATTTTTTCAAAATTTCACATACTTTATGTATGTATAAAGTTTACTCTTTATTCCATTCAATTTGAAGTGGTTGGACTGGAATTATTTTAGCCAAAATTAAGGGCGCTGCCTACCAAGCCTGCAGATACAGAATTTAAATGAAGAGTAAGTGTAAAGAAACTGCTTCTTAATTCATAAATTTTAAAGACAATGTTTTCAAACAAATGTCTACTGCGTGATATTTTTTTTAAAAATTACTGACATGTTGAAAAGTTTGCCAACTTTTATGGTTAATACTTTTTTCCAAAATATAACACAAAACATAAATTTTACAAAAAAAATTATTAACAAATTATTGTTAACATTATTATCTTTATTAACTTCTTACCTTGGTAGAATACATTAAAAAANAAAAAAATTATTAACAAATTATTGTTAACATTATTATCTTTATTAACTTCTTACCTTGGTAGAATACATTAAAAAAATTGCGTTGATATAATTCGTTTGAAATATTTATCAATAATATTGATGCAATTAATAGAAATTCCTAAACAGTGATTCCCCATTTAATCTCCGTGGCTGCAAACTTGGTAGGCAGAGCCTTTAATAATCACCAAATAAAAAGACTAGTTGTACTTATATCCTAATTGCTGAAGAAATTACATTCGATACCTCCAGGTGTATTCGGCTTCCATATGACCCGATTAAATTACAGCAAACTATATTAATGCCGGTACTTAAACTATCTTAATTTGTTAGCGCCACAATGTCAGAAGAAAACCGCATAAGAGTTTTCCATCTAACATTAAAAGATAGTTCCTTAAAACCAACTAATGTATATAAATAAGGAATGATAGTTATTTACGAGATTTTATTATTCTGACATAAAGCAAGANCTTAAAACCAACTAATGTATATAAATAAGGAATGATAGTTATTTACGAGATTTTATTATTCTGACATAAAGCAAGTATCACATTATTATATGTCATATGGAAGAACGAGACCTTGAGGCTACATGCCAGGCGACGCAACCCAGTTTAAAGGTTCCGAGGCAACACATTTCCTGCATCAGCACTTCCCCGTGACTCGAGTGCCACAGTGTTTGCGAAACAGCGTGCTAGCGCGCACCACGCAATTTTATTCCCCAACTCCTGCTTTAAAACTTAGTATAAAGTTCCTCATACTCGCAATATTTTCACATACTAGCCACAAACCAGTGCTATAAGGACACTAGGATAATGAATTTCATTGGGTTAGTGTAGTTCTGTGATCCGAGGACTTAGCCAATCCTCGTGGCTTTCGGACGTGCGAGAGACACACTGTACCAGTTACACTGTATTGTTTGAGGCGCAGACTGCTAAACCTGACATGAGAAGGAATAATTGTGTGCATTGTCAAGGGTATTTAACGAAATGGGAATAATGCACGATACACGCCCACTTTGGCCGTGTCTGTCCGCTTACATTTTACCCATATCCACCCAATTTTCAGGAGTACTTACTCAGGAGGTCAAACCTTACGTTTCGCGTGAGATGCGGAGCAATCTTTGAGCCTCTGGCGGAGTGGCGACCCGACCAGAGAGGCCTGTTTTCTGTGCTCTACTGGCCTTAAGATTTCAGGCAGTAGGGGCGCAATCTGGTTGCGTTGGACTTTTGCTGTGGGTTCCTCTCTATACTACACAGTAATTTGAAAGTATACCAAGAAGATACTTTTGCTTTTGACCTCCCTGGTGTAAGTCATTGAGTGCTGATTTCCCTACCCCTTTGTGTGGAAGTAGAATTGTAATTAATACCTACTTAATAATTTATGTTTTCCTTTCGTCTATAATATCGTCTATTTGCATAATGAGTGCAATTATAGTCTACTTATACTATGTGTTGATGTATCTCGGCGTCGATAAAATTTTATTTGTGAGTGGAAGTAATATTATAGTTATACTTTATATGTACGTTCTTCTACTCTCTATTACTATCTTAACTTTTTAATAATCAATGTCATTATGTTATACTTGTACTATGTGTTGGTGTCCAGCATACTTATTAATATTTTAATAATTATTAAATTTTTTCCGAGCACATAGCTAACTTCAAAAAACTATTTTAAAAAAAATTGTATGAAAACAGGTACTAGTGTAACCATCCTGATTTGTAGGCATTAACTAAGAACTGGATCAAAAACAGTAACGTAACTATAATGTCGTAACATAATTTGGCATCCACATACTCCCCGAAAGAATAATTGACAAAGACAGTTTAGAAATAAATGAGCTTCAACTAACGTTTAAATACATAGGTTTCCAAGGTTGCACACACCCAGAAATATAATAAAACCATAGATATAATAAAACCAGAATTATATTCGCAATTATGTTATAAATAACCATAATTTGCATAAACTATTAAGGCCCCCTAAAAATGTTATGTAAAAATGTAAAAAAATATGTTTTGACAAACTCTGAGTACATTCTGTTAATGCATTTCCTTGAAAGTTTCAGAACAACGGTACCG